>PVKE010047587.1:0-11870 GCA_004027555.1 Craseonycteris thonglongyai | reverse complement strand
ATATATATATATATATATATATATATATATATATATATATATATATACCTATCTGTGTTAGAAGAAACACTGCTCTTATTTATTTCTGTAAGATAGCATCAATGAAATAAATATTTTAGTGGAAGTTGAAATTTGGGGATTTAATTTCTGAGACATAGAACATGTGTGGGTTTTTTTGTTTTTTGTTCATTTTGATCTTTCAACAAAAGATATCAACATCAATTATACTATAGAATTCCACATTTTATAGACATTTGTTATTTCTTTAAAACAGTTATGACAATTATTCCAAATAATTGTTCCAAGCCAATACAGATCTAACACTCACATCTTCTTGGCTGCAAGCAAAGGACTTTTTGTAGTCTCTGAAATATTACTGTGCTTGTAAATTGTTCTTAGATGGGTGCTGTACTAATTAAACAGTGAGAAAAAAAATGAGATGGTTCTAATCCTTAGAAAGTTTAAATATGTTTGGATGAGAGGCAGCATTCTCTGTGGAATGATTCAGGGAGCTTATAGGATTGAAAAGACATTTATATGTGTATAAAGTGTAAAATACATGTACCTAATTCCATAATCTTTTGCTTCAGACCCAGGTAGCTTTACTGTGTTCACTGAGGCTTCAGCTTTTCTCTCTGTGTGTGCTCTTGGCAGAAAATCCATGCATTTGATTTTAGGGAGTGGCCCCTTTTATATCACATTAATTGCAACAGACTAAAAACTCTTGACATGAGAAATTCAACATGTAAACCACAAATACTGTACATATAATTATTAAACCTCACGGTAGTTATCAAAATATTTAAGAACTGAATTTAACAATGCAAGATTAATCATCACCTCGAGCTACCCTTTCAAGCAGACAAAGTAAGAAATTATGGCTTTTAAACCTTTTCCTGCTCTCATTTACTAGTTCTTCCAAGATTTAGTATGTTAGAGTTCTTATAAAAGGGTGTCCCAAAATTCATGCAAGAAGTAATTTTGATAGAAAACAACAGGTTTATAATTAAAAATCGTAAATTTTCATTGCTCAACAATGAAAACACATTGTTCTTTCGTGTAGCACTCCATTTTTAATAACCCTGAACTGTCATCTGTCATGCTGTCTTTTTTTTCCCATTGGCAACACTTTACTGCACAAATGAGGCAAAATTCAAATCTTGCATACATTTTGGGACACCCTTTATTTATTAAACCACAGGATAATCTTTGAGAAATGTAAAAACCACCTATGCTGAATTATCTCAGGTTTAGCTAAATTGAAAAAAAAAATACCTTTCAGTTTTTCTAGAAGTTAAAATCCCACAATAATATGCAACTTCATAATTCTTAACTGGTATGTCTATAAAAATGAAATGTCATTAAGACAATAAGCAATATATTTTAAGCCTGGCTGCTCTGATAAAGGAAATCTAATCTTCAATAATGTTTCTTCAAAGTAGGATCTATTAACTATGTTTTATAAAATTGTATAAAATTTATGAGAATCTTCATGTACCTCTGTTACATTGTGAAGCGACATAAATGCTGTGGCAAGTAAGGCAGAATATGCACCACTTGTGAGTAATTGATAACCTCAGAGGGGAGTCACATCTCCCAATAGGTAAGTGGTGGTACAGACAGTGTCACATACAGAAACTAACACACAAACTTGGCCGGGACCAGAGGTGCCATCTCCAGCCTTCCCTTGTCTCAGTCACCGTTTCAGGGACTGACTCTATCTTGTCTTTGAAGGTCCCACACCATCCCTTAGCTCCTATTTCATTATTTAATATCAGTGACTCAAGACTGATTTTGTTCATGGAAACTGACTGTTATAATGAAGCCATTATCTTTGGTACTACAGCTTATGCTTTTTTCTTGCAAAACAAAGTTTAACTTCCATTGTGTAATGATCCTCTGTTCAGGTGACTGTTACTAAATGTTTCAGTACCTTTTTCTTTCTGCTTATCAAATATTTCATATTTCTTAAAGGTCTTCCCTTCAAACCCTTTTGGTATCTTTGTTACCTGGAAACTCGCTCTTCTGCTCCGCAACCCTGATACAGCCTATTTGAGGAACAATTTTGTCTGAGGACTTATTTTTGACCTGTAGGGTGTGTTCAGATCCGTGATTAATATGACTCATAATTCTGATCACTTGACCCCTCTAGTGCCTTTACAGAGCAAACATTTGTGCCCAAATTTTCTCACTTTATTAATAATTTATTTGGGGTTTATCTACTAAGATTACCTGTGTTTGTTTTCCTTCAAGACCATTGAGTTTATATTTCCCACATCTCAGTAATTCTGTCCTTAGACTTATAAAGGCATCTTGAGCCCCTTCTGTTTCCCAGCATCCTGTAATCATGAGTGCTCATCCAGGTATTTTCTAGACTCTTCATAACAATTTGCATTGACTGAGACAAGAGCATTACTGCCTGCTAATTATGTTATATTTTCCTTTGGCTGTCCCACAATGATGTCTTTTTTGGTAAATTCAAACCTATGTTTTAAAAAGGAATGTATTCAGTGCCTGATCTTGCTTTACTGTATCAGACTGTTTATAAATGATTAGCTATTAAACTCTTAAGCATCACTGTGGAATGTTGTGTTTACTTAAAACTTTCTCCATGCTCTTCACTTGATAATCAAGTCACCGCTTATATTCTGATGGCTTACTTTTCTACCCAGCACACACGTTCAGCTTCCCGGAGGACAGGTTAGGAGAATGATACGCTACAAAAGACACTTTACATAACACTTCTGTCTTCTGATTAAATCGCTAATGATGACTGAATAGCAGACATCTGATTTATTCAGTGAGTTGTTTTTAAGGGGTGGTGGTTTTTTCTCATAATCTTTGTGCATATAACAAAAAATACTAGCAAGCTTTCTTCTTAAATGGCTTTGGTCAAGCAGTAAAGTAAATCTTTTCTGGGGATTCCGGTTTGGCTCAACAGGTTGAACACTCGCTTTGTAGCCCCAGGGTCCGAGGCATGAATTCCAGCTGGTGTGGACACATACGCTGAACTGGGGTGTGCCACCCACCCACCCCACCCCGGACCCATGCAGGAGCCCTCCAGCCTGGTCTCTGCCCTGTGCAGCCCCACACCCACCTGTGGAGTGAAACTATATCAAAAACTAATGACATGCAACTATGGAGACTGCTCTGGGCCCTCCCCTTTCTCTCTGCCTGCCTGCCTGTCTGTCTATCAATAAAAATAAATTTAAAAAAAAAAATCTTTTCTGAACAAACCACTTTTTAATTCCCTCCTTAATTTCTTCCTATCTCTTATTTTCCTCTTCAAGTTTGAAACTGTGTGTCTTATCTAGGTCCTGAAAAACCGTTTATGCACCATTGTATAAAAAGTGCTTACCAGACCCCATCCACGCATTCCTAATCCGGTCAGTGGGCTCCTGTTGGGAGAGACTCCTCAGGTGAGCTTCAGAGGCTCAACGCCTCATGTTGTGTACTGTGTGCAGCTCCCTGGAGAGAGTCCCCCTGATCTATAGCAGCCCATATTAGCAAAAACATAACCCATATAAACCAAAGCTCTTATGGTCCTCAATAATTTTGATGCATATAAGGTCCTGAGACCAAAAAGTTTGAGAACCACTGTAGTAGCCTTTTCTTTCTTTCTTTTTAAGATTTATTTTATTGTTTGAAAGAGTGAGAGAAGGGGGAGGGCCCAGAGCAGCCTCCACAGTTGCACATCATCACTTTTTGACCTGGTTTCATTCCTCAGGTGGGTGTGGGGCCACACGGGGTGGGCCCCGAACTGGCAGCCTCCTGCATGAGAGACATCCCCCCAGTTCAGCAAATGGGCTTGCATGGGCCAGGGCTGGGGGGCCTAATCCTAGACCCCAAGCCAGTGCTCAACCCATTGAGCTAACTCAGAATCCCTGCAGTAGCCTATTAAATTATCTTCAGCATCTCTTCATCAAGGAAAAGGCAGAGAATGGGCAAGATGTTTTTAGCCATGCTTGTAGTAGGTGCTATATGCACATTTTTATTGATCATAGTCAAAGGCCTATTGTAGAAAGAAGTCCACCCACTCAGCAAAAGCAATATATGCAAATTTGGTGTACTTTGTATAACAAGGAGTTCTATTTGATTTTGCATTTTATACCTTAACAATAAAAATTACATTGTTGAGGCTGCATTTATTCAGCAGCTGACTTTTTAAACCAAACACATTTCTATCTGGATGTAAAACAATAGTGATATTCTGTGACAGCTCTATGACCACAGAGATAATTGTCACCTGTGATGGTCAGTTTTATGAGTCACCTTGGCTAGGCTGTAGTATCAGTTATTCAAACACTATGTGTTGCTATGAAAGTGTTCTATAGATGTCGTTAAAGCCCATAGGCAGCTGATGTGAAGGGAGATTATCCTAAGTGACCTGGGTGGGCTTCATGCAATCAGGTTCCTAAAGGCCTTAGGAACAAAAGTGAAACTTCCTGGAAGAAATTCCACCTGTGGACAGCAGGTTCTGCTCATGTCAGAGTTCAGCCGGCCGGTCCTGTTGGCCTGCCCTGTGAATTGCAGACATGCCTAGCCAGCCTCCACAGTCACATACTTCAATGCTTTGCAATAAATCCTTTACTATAGATTTACTGGTTTTGTTTTTCTGAACCCTGAATCATACACAGCCCTTGTGCAAGCAAATGAGTGATAACTGTTTACGCTGCCACTTTGAAATAGCATTGTAATGTTTCTAAGAAAACATCCCCCCATTTTTTTAAATTTAACCTAAACTTGTAAAGAATAAAAGTTGAACCAAAATTAAATGTCACTGGTGTCCATTAGCGGCCTCCAATATGGGGTGTACACATTCCAAGCAAGGAGACCTGTTAAGTTGTAAAAAAAAAAGATACTGGAATTTATATTGAGCGAGGGATTATCTACAAAAGAGAATTTAAGCTTGCTCTTATTTAACATGCAGATCAACACTAACACCTTTATTCCCAACTACTTCAATGGCAGTCACATGTCACCTAAGTAAGTGGATATGGGAGCTAGTCATACTCATTATCAAGCGAAGAAACTTGTGAAGAATTTCATCCTTGTATCGAGATGTCAGTGAGGAGGGGCCAATGGCATCCAGTACAGTTTTGATTATCCACAAACAAGGAATTTTAGAACCACAAAATAAGTTCTCAAAGGAGATAGCAAAATTGTTTCTGAAATTTTTTATTAAAAGGCTAGGATTTTTTTTAAAGATGTATTTTATTGTTTTTGATAGGGACAGAGAGAGAGAAAAGGAGAGCCCAGAGCAGTCTCCATAGTTGTAAGTCATCAGTTTTCAACTGTTTTATTCCACACAGGTGGGCGGGGGGACCGCACAGGGCGGGAACTGAAATGGGGGCTTCCCACATAAGAATCACACCCCAGTTCAGCATATGCATCCACATGGGCCAGGGCCAGGGCCAGAATTTGATCCTCAGTCCCCGAGGTTGCAAAGTGAGCTCCCAACCCATTGAACCATCCCAGCTTCCCCGGATTTTTTGTAAGTGAACATAAACTTTAAGGCTCTTTTAAGTCCTGTAGATATACAACTAGCTAACAAGCACTTGAAAAGATGGCCAACAGCATTAGTCACTAGGGAAATGCAAATCAAAACCATGATAAAGGTCTGGGGAAGGGGAAGAGGGACAAATAAGCAGAATACAGGGTATTTTTAGGGCAGTGAAACTATTCTGGGTGATGCTATACTGATGAATCTATGTTATTAAATATTGTCAAAACCCACAGAGTATACAATACCAGGAGTGAACCCTAATGTAAACTATGAACATTGTACAATAATAATTGTGTCAATATAGATTCATCAATTGTAACAAATAACTAATATAACCCTCTGGTGTAGGATAGTGACAGAATAGAAATGGGAGGGACAATAAAAGGTATATAGGATCCCTGTACTTCTTGTTCCATTTTGCTGTGAACCTAAGCAGCTTAGAAAAATAGGCTATTTAAAAAAAGTACACACAATGTGATACTGTTTCACACCCACTGGGGTAACTATAATCAAAATAAGTTTTGGAAGGATATGGAAAATTGGAACACTGGTACATTGCTGATGAGACTAAAATGGGATAGCCACTTTGGAAAACAGTTTGCCCATTTCTTAAAACATTAAACATATACTTAGCAGCTATGCTACTCCTTTTAGTTACTGAAAAGAAAAATAGACCGTATATCTATATAAAGACTTGTATGTGAGTCCTCTGGCAGCTCCATAAATTGTTAAACACAAAGTTACCATGACTCTAGTTCTCCTCCTAAGCATACACCCGTATTAGTTTGCTAGGGCTGCCATGACAAAATACCACAGTCAGGGTGGCTTAAACGACAGAAATCGGGGTGGCTTAAACGACAGAAATGGATTCCCCACAGTTCAGGAGGTTGGGGGTTGAAAATCAAGGTCCTGGCGGGTCTGGTTTCCTGTGAGGCCTCTCTCCTTGGCTCACAGACAGCTGCCTTCTCCCAGTGTCCTCTCACAGCATCTCTCCTCTGACCAAGTGCACCCCTGGGGTCTCCCTTCGTGAAAGGACACGGTCAACGAAAGAAATATCCCAACCTGTAGAGAATTTTTATGACTTCATTGTAGCCAAACTGATGACAATTATCAGGAAGCAGAATCTCAAGAGAGTAAGAAAATGCTCTGAAGAATAGCAGTTTTGTAGCTGATTTTTACACCTTAGAATCAAAGGAGGAGACCTAAGGAGGGTTACATGAAATCCACTGGTGGTTGATGAAAGGGGCGGGAGAAAGCAAAGTGGAGGAATCTCTGGGATTGGATAAAAAGTGGAAAGGGGTGACCCTTTTTTTACTTGGTGGCTATGGGATAGTTACTAATTAACATTTACAGCACAAAAGTGGCATTTGGGGAACAAAAGAACAGTGAGGGGTTCTGTGGTCTCCTGCTCTGTGTAGCAGTTGTGACTTGAGGGGTCTGGAAGAGATTACTCCTACTTTTCAAAGGTATCATAGATAATAGACAGACTCACTGAAGGTAAAGATTTCACTTTTTTTTTTTAGATTTATTTGTATTGTTTTTGACAGAGTGAGAGAGATTCAGAAACAGATAGAGAGAAGGGGGAGGGTCCAGAACAGTCTCCATAGTTGCACATCATCAGTTTTTCCACATAGTTTTATTCCACAGGTGGGAGTGAGGCTGCACAGGGGAGGAACTGGGCCCGGGTCTCACCCCGGTGAAAGCCGAACTGGGAGCCCTCCCCAGTTCAGCATGTGGGTCCACACAGGCCAGGGCTGGGATTTGATCCTCGGTCCCCAGACTGCAAAGTGAGCGCTTAACCCACTGAGCCATCCCTGCTTCCCCAAGATTGCACTTTTATCAAGGAATCTACTAGCATGTGACTACCTGCCCTGAACCACTTTTAGTTAGGAATGTTTATGTTCAGACCTTCCTATGTAGCTACTTTCAGTCTGAGTTTGTAGGGTCCACCAATCTGGCCTCCCCTGAGTGTGTCAGGTTTGGTATGTGACCCCTTTTTTGTCTACAGCATCATCATATTGGATTAGGGCCCCACCCTAAAACTTGTTCTTATCAGCATTATTTACAGTAGCAAAAGTAGAAACAACCCAAATATCCATTGAAGATAAATGGATAAACAAAAGATAGTATATACTTAGAAGAATATTATTTGGATGTAAAATGAAGTACTGGATACGTGCTACAAAGAATAAACCTTGACAATATGCTAAGTGAAAGAAATCAGTAACAAAATATTGTATGTTTCTATTTATATGAAATGTCCAGAACAGTCAAATCTGTAGAGTCAGAAAGTACATGGGGGTTGCCTAGATCTAGAGAAGAGGCTGGGGTATGTGGAATGATGGCTAATGGGTATGAGGTTTTTTAATGGGATGATAAACATGTTCTAAACTTAGATTGTAGTGATAGATAGTTGCACAATTCTGTGAATACACTAAAAAACATTGACTTGTACATGTTAAATTGCTGGATTTTGTGGTATGTGAATTACATTTCAATGAAAATATTTTAAAACCATTTTTAACATAGCACAGTTGTGTATATGTGTGTGTGTGAAACATTTGGCATGCAAAAGTTTTGGCAGAGTCCCTTCTAGATTAAAATGAGACAGATCGTCTTCAAAATATTAGTCACACATTATACAGAATATTGTACTCAGGGCCTGTGAATCTCACTGATATCCCAGAGTCATGGTTAAAATATTGTAGCATCTGGAATCACTGGCTGTAATCGACACTCAGCTGAACAGAGCCAGGGGACTGGAATGACTCAACAATGCATAGGGATCTTAGACATGACACAAAGGTCATTATTATCTTTCCAAATCTCATTATTTTGTTGTTGTTGTTAAATTTATTAGGGTGACATTAATTGATATCAATTACATTGTTTCCAGGTGTACAATTCTACATTACATTGTCTATACATCACATTATGTGCTCAACACTCAGAATCAGCTCACTTTCCATCACTGTATGTTTGATTCCCCCTCCCTACTCTCCCTGAACCCCTCTCTCCCACCCACCTCCCTCCTTACCCTCAGGTAACCACTAAACTATTGACTGTGTCCACAACAAAACTCATTATTAATCCTCATGATATTTGTATGTAAAGTCATAATCTGGCATATTTCCCAATTTCTAATACAGAATCAACTGGTCTTCCAACTCAAATAATTAGTAACTATAAGACATGTAACCTCAAAGTAGTGTGTTCTTCCCATCTTGGAAATACATTATGAAGTCAGTCTTCCTTTGCATTCAGATATTGAGTTGAACAACTGAACTGTAAGGCTCAGTTAAAGGAGTGCACTGGTGACATGACCTGTGGAATGGACGACGAGCTATGGCCTAAGTCAGATTCTCAGTCTCAGCATTCTTGACATTTTAGGCAAGATAACTCTTTCTCGAGGGGACTGCCCTGTGTATTAAGGATGTTTCACAGTATCCCTGCCCTCAATCCATGGATACAGCACACCCTACCCGCAAGTTAGGACAACCAAAATGTTCCCAGACATTCCCGAATATCTCCTGGGGGCAAAATTGAGAACCACTAACAGAAGTCAGGGAGGATATAACCATTTTCCATGATCCAAACAATAGGAATAAATCATTTGTTTGATTCCTAATTCACTTGTATAAGCTTTGTTGATTTGTAATATTCAGCACATTGGGTAAATACAGTTTTATTGACATTAGTAATTTTAGGTGACCATATTCTTTGCTGTATTTATTTCAAGATTTTTATAATTTTGCTCTAAAATTTGAACCTAATGGCAAAATATCAGCTTAGAGCCACAGAAGGAAGGAGTTGTTTGTATATAGTAAAAAACTGCCCTTGAACACTTATAAATGGGAACACTTCAAAGGGATAAAATTGTAATTTTATGTTCAATTTCACCACTTAGTAGATTTGTTGTCTATTGACAGAGTTCGAAAATATAGTCGATGTGTTTATCATTAACGACATCAACTTCGCATGGTAGAATTCACCTTCATTGTCCTTCTAGCCTATCATTTAAATTATCTAAGAATGAAGAATGTAGTCATTTAAGTTTTGATCCATTGTACTACAAAGGTGTTAAGTGTTAATTTATTACATTCTGAAACCATGGTGTGGATAGCATCTCCCCACACATTTTGATATGTCATAATATTAATATATCACTTTGTGACATTAATTTTCCCTCTAGAAAGACTTCACCTGCCTCAAGAGCACTGGAAGTAGACCTGATGCCTCCGCCTTTTAGAAAACAGGGTTAAATGGTTCCTAATTTTCTTTCCTCCCTTCCTCCCTCCCTTCCTTTCCTCCTTCCTTCCTTTTTTAACAAACATACTGAGATGCTAAACCTAACACCCCTGACCTCTCTTTGCAATTATGCTACATGGAAGTGTGGACATGCTAGCTCTCTTAGTGACAGGGTGGGAGGTTTTACCAAGAATCAACACCCACACCCCAGAGTTTAAGTTCGTGGTATTGGCTGCAGATACCCACTAAAAGAATAAGATCATAAGCAGTGGTGTCTTTTCCCAGAACTTTCAAAAAAATTAAATGAACTTGTTAATAGGAAGTTTGGTTAACTAATGATGTAAGACTAAATCTACTGGCTGTTTTTTATATCCCAGTAAATGGCACGCCATCCTTCCCTGGCTCAAGCCAAAAAACTTGGAGTTATCCTAATTATATTTTATTTTCTTGCCCCTCACATCTAAACCATCAGCCAATCAAGTCCACCTTCAAAATACATTTGGACTCTAACCACCCTTCATCACCTCTGTGGCTACCACGGGGTCCCTGCCATAGTCACTCTTACCTAGGTTATTGTGACAGCTTCCTAGACCCTTTCCCCAACACAACCATCTTAGTGATCCTTTTAAGAAACATGGCAGATAGCATCCCATCTCTGTGCAAAATCTTTCCATGGTTATTCAATTTACTCAGAGAGGTGCCTAAATCTTCATGAAGGCTGGTTGGCCCCAGCAGACCGGGGTTAATGGCAATGTGTCTTTTACTCTAATAATTGTTTTTAAATTTAAACATTTACCTTTTTTTTTATCACACCTGAATCGATTCAGGTCAGACATTGCTTCTGGTACATCAATTTCTGTCTAATAAAAACATTACAATGTGTTCTCAGCTACCTTATTCACAGGATTTGGCACCATGTGACTTCTGGTTCTTCTCCAAAGTCAAAATGACCATGAAAGGTAAATGTTTTGAATCGATGCAGGGAGCCTCCCATCCAGGAGGCTCACCCCGGTGAGAACCAAACTGAGAGCACATCCCAGTTCAGCATATGGGCCCGTACAGGCAGGGGCCAGGATTTGATCCTTAGACCCCAGGGCTGCAAGATGAGCGTTCAACCCACTGAGCCATCTCAGCATCCCCCTCGCTTGCTATTTTGAAGTCTTAGATTTTATATTTTGGAACTGAAATAAGTAAGTTGATTATAAAAGTAGGATACAGATCCAGTCAGTAAGTGTTGGTAACCTGTAAGTGTTCTGACAAGTCTATATTCACAATAATATTTTGCACGCCAGAAATCCCTCTCTCTGCCCCATCTGTCTGTCCCCACCTCAGCCAACATGGGCAGAGGCCAAGAAAAGTGAAAAGTAATTGTGTGTGAGACCAGCTGATGTTTGTGTGGAGAAAGCACCTTTGACCTCTGAATCCCTGAGGGCAAAGGGCCCAGAAAGGAAGAGGCAACTCTTAGAGTCTCCTTTAACCCTTTTCTGCCACGCGGCCTCCTCACTGAAATCGGAAACCACTGGGCAGGCCCATGTCCCCATTTGCCCAGCATGTGAGCTCGGCACCTTACACTCTTTGAATGCTACCTTAGATGACCCCTCTGGCGACTTTCAAAATGAGGTCAAAGGTTGCTGGCTCCTGTACTGCCAATAAGATGTGCCCATAACAACAATGCCTCCTATTAGTCCAGTATTTTACAATAAAGAGCACTCTGGAGCAGATTCTTTTCCCCAGGTGTTAGGAATACAAAAGGAAATAAAAATTTCAGCCCTGAGGAATCATTTCAACCTACTTAATAATAATTCATTTGATCCTAAAAACTCACAGAGGAAAGTAGGCAGGTAGAATTATGTTCATTTTCCAAATGAGAAAATTGAGGGTTAAAAGCTAAATTTCAAAAAAGGTAAAATTGCGACTTTCATAGAGATAAAACAAACAAAAAAAAACAACGGACATGTATTAAAAATTTTGTGTAACTCATTCAATGAGGGAAGTAGTAAGCAGAAGGTATAGCTCTCAAAAAAGAAACCAAGAAGCATGAATACCTATAGAATAGAAAAAGCTGAAAGAAATTGCAAATAGCAGCACAACTCCCCCACTCTACCGCCCCCCCCCC
>PVKE010047586.1:0-11870 GCA_004027555.1 Craseonycteris thonglongyai | reverse complement strand
TTATTTGTATCTTTTCTCTTTATCCCTTGGTGAGCCTAGACAAGGGTTTGTCAATGTTATTAATTTTTTGAATAACTAGCTCTTTGTTGTATTTTTCAGTTTTTTTTGTGCTTGTTCTATTTCATTTAGTTCTGCTCTAATTTTGATTGTTTTAATTTTTCTATTGACTTTGGGTTTCATTTTTTCTTTTATTTTCTAGCTTTTTAAGTAGTAATATTTGTATATTGGAGTTTTTCTTGTTTCTTAAGATAAGCCTGTAATGATATAAATTTCCCTCTTAATACTTCTTTTGCTGCATCTCAATAATTATGGTATGTGTTTGCATTCTTGTTAGTTACTATGTATTTTGGACCTCTTTGTTTATTTCTTCTTTGATCCAGTTCTATTTTAATGGCATGCTGCTTAATCTCCACTTATATGTGTTTTTTCCTGATATATTTATTTATTTTACGGTTGATTTCCAATTTCAACACTTTGTGGTCAGAAAATACACTTGGTATGATTTCAATATTCCTATATTTGTTGAGGCTGGTTTTGTATCCAGCATATGATCTATCCTTGAGGATGCTCCATATGCACTAGAAAAGAATGTATATTCTTGTGTTGTACAATGTAGTGTCCTATGTCAATTATGTCCATTTGGTATAGTGTATCATTTAAAGCTGTATTTCCTTATTGATTTTCTGTTTTCATGATTTGTCCATGTTTTCAATATATTATTCTCAAATTATTCTCAATATATTATTAAGCATTGTAAGTTATTTTTACTTTTTTAGGGTACATGGGCTCTTTGTCACTGGAATTGAAATTACTTTTCTGAATTTCATAGAAGTAGCATTCTATGACCAAATGCCTTGGTTACCACGCTGATATACCAAAAGAGGGTGAAGACTAAAACACTAACATTAGTTGATATTCTTGAAAATCAGTTCAGTCGTGCTATAAATTTTTTTAATTACAGTAAAAGTAGTCTCAAGGAAGACATTATAAGATTGCTAGAGTGAGATGCAAACATTAAAAATAAGATCATAGCCTGATACAAGATGCTCACTCTAGTTTGTAGAACTGCATACTTTGCTGTTTTAACTTTTATTTTTTTAAGATAAGAAATTATTTGATTTAAAATATTCTTTAAATACAGGTTTACTTGTGACCCGTCAGAAAAAAACAAAACACACACACACACACACAACTGATTTAACACGTGGTTTTCAGTTATAACTATGCTTGTACAATATAGACTACACAAAGTCCCTGAACAATATTTTCATATGATATTATGGCACAAGAAATCCCAATTCCCAAACTCAAAGCTATAATGTCATTTTGATACCATTGTTATTGCTGTGAAGATTAATAAAAATAAAATAAAACAAAGCAGTGAACTTTGGTTGCTTGTGAACTGAAAATATAAAAGATTTTCTTTCAATAGAGTTAGACTGTCAGTAGTACTACCTTGTTATCATGAGTCAGATGTGAATGTGTGTGTCTATCAAGGGAAGTGGCTTTTATCCTTGTTTACTCTCTTTAGGTCAATTATTTTCATAAGAAAAATCTATAATGAATCTTCTCTGGCAGGTGTGAGGGTCAGACCCTGATGTAGAGAAAAATATTCCCAAAAAGCTAGTATATACTTTGGGAGGTATTCTTGCTCTTGCATAATGCCAGAGTATTAGTTAGGACATTTTCTATATTAATGACATTCTTTTCCTATTGTAATAACCATAAAAATATTTATTAAGCATTAAATTTACATGTGACATTTTTTGAAATACATTACATAATCACCCTTGCTATTGTATTATAATGTATAGCCTTAAAATTTGTTTTGAATTTAAATAATAAAATTATAAATAAATGTGGTTGATTTCTATGAAAATACAATTTCTATTTTATGGTAATATTAAATAATTAAACCTTTTCTTTAATTGGAAATATTGTCATGCCATTGGTTCTATGACACAATTTTATTACCCTATTTTCTTTAGGCGAATGATAAATGCAAGGCGTGAGAGAATGGAAAGACAGTGTGGAAATATCATTGTATTAGAAAATACACTGTAGTATAGAAAGTCTGGGTTCTAATCCTAGCTCTGCAGTATGTTAATGTGATCTTGAATAAATGTTAATCTCTTTAAGCTTAGGTTTCTCACCTCTAAAAAATGGAAATAGTACTTATCATGCTATAATTAAAAGCAAAAACTTGGGGAAGTTAGACATAGATTTGAGTATTGAATTTGCTACGAATGAACTGTGTAAATATGTTCAAGTTCATAGCCTCTGTAGGACTCAATATTTTCAGCTATAAAATGGAAATAGTAAGAGGTTTGCTTTTTTTTCCTCTGTGCAAATGCAAATTAATTTTTTTTTAGTCCATCATTTTTTTTGTCCTAGATATTAGGCTATATGTGTCCTAGATTTGAGTTATAATAACAGAAATGCAAAGAAAAAAAGGAGAGTTGATTTAGGCAGTGATCCTTGAATTTACAATACATTTGAAATAAAATTTTCTGAGCCAATATTCTCTACTCTTGTTCTAAGATAGTTACTCACTTTTGGGCCTGGGAAAAGAAAGGCAAGCCAAAGAGGAGGACATTGAAGTGGTACACTAGTTAGTGTACCGGAGAAGAAGATTTGTCTCTCAACCCACCTTGAGCAGAGTTGGAGAGAAAAAAAGAACTCAAATATAAGTTTATTATGCTAAGGTCAGACAGAAGTTGTGCCATATTCTGTGCGACAACTTGTAAAAGGAGGCCTCTTAACATATTAAAAATGCAGTAAGTGGTGACTTTTCTAACCAGTCATAAATTTGTTGAAGGCAGAGACCATGTTTTACTTATTTACTCAAAAAATAAATATGGAATGCCTACTTTTCCATCATTGGTATAGAATAATGAAGACACCAGCCAAGGTCACTGCTCAATGAAATCTATATCACAGGATTCTTTATACCTATGTCCCTTTTCAGAAATGCTGGCTCATTGAACATATAAGATAAATATTCGCTGAAACAATGATAAATTAATGATCTTTATTTTATACCCAGAGAGAGTTAGTAAGCCTGAAGAATTTCTCTTCTTGGCTAATAAAAATATAAATGACTTAATTTACAGGAAGATTAATCTAAGAGATAACAGGAAAAGTTTAAGATACAGTTAACAAATTTTGTTTCCTATTCCACATTGTCTTCTAAATAGGTTGACCAAACCTCCCATTTTAAATGGGACAGAAAACAATGGTACTGTCTCGTTTCAAATGGTAGGTAAAGTCAGTCTAGTCTCACTTGGCTAAATTCAAGGTGTCAGCAGGTTGACCATACCTACCATTTGAAATAGTACAGTACTGTTGTTTTCTGTCTCATTTAAAATGGGACTGCTGTCCAGCCTACTTCTAAATTGAGTATCTACTCCTCATTGGCATAGTCTATAAATAGATATTCTGCTTAGCTTTTTATAAACGACCAATGCTTATACCATGGGAGACTTCTGACTATAAATAAAGATTGACTTCAAAATTACATCAGCAATTCAAGTATCTTAAAGTGTACTAAAAAGTAGATTAAAGTAATTATCATTGGTGGAACATTTTAAGCTGTAAAAGAATGGTCACATTGTCATTTTGATAAATAACACTGGTTTAAGAGAATATGCATGTTTTAATTTTATCCTTTAGAGCTGCAAACCCACATCCATTTAAAAGTAGTTCGGGATGATATAGCAAGCTTGTTTGTCAGGGGAAAAATCATTATCATCTCTTTTAATAAAAGTGCTAGTGGCCATTGTTTAGTAACCCTTCTTCTTAAATAACAGATTTGTGATTTCAACACAGTGTTATAACTATCAGCACTACACAGTCTTATTAGTCAGAAAACTGTATAAAAAACTAAGAAATTCAGCTTAATATATAGGTTTCAGTAAAAGTAACACCATAGTGTAGTAAGGTTTGCTTTGTGTCGCAAGAGATGGATAGCAATTTGAACACTTCACCTAAAATATTATACAGTGTGCTAGAGTATGATATTATGTTATAGAGTTATATGCTTATGATTTTGTAATAAAAGATTTGGTATAGAATACCAGCTCATAAGAAAAGGGCCATTATTTCTGCTGGGGCCTTACTTCTGCTGGACCCTGGATATGGAAAATGATTCCTGCCCACAATAAATAACCCTGGTATTGGGAAATACCCCAAGCAAATTTATTAAGGACTTAATGCATTCTTGTTCAAGATTAAAGTAGTTTATATTTCAAACTGTGCACCAATTTAAATATTGACATTAATCTTTGCCTGGAAAGGACTTTGAGACCTCATTTAACCTGGTCTTATAAAAAGGACTATAACCACCATTTTGCTACCAGGAAATTAATTTTGGTTTTAAAACATCTGAAGACAAGTGATTTTACAGCTCTCTGGATCTATAAATTACTAGACCAGGTAAAACAAGAACATTTGGCAAGATAGAGAAGCAGCTGGCCTCCACGTTGGCAGCCTTTCCTGCCCCAGAACTGGGAGTCTGAACTGCCAATGTTATTAAGATCTTAATAATAAATACAATTTCTTCAAAACATATTTTCTTGGAACTATGGTTGGCATTGAATAATTTTGTAGTTTCTATTCTCTGGGAAATAGACTATGAAATTTGTATTTATGAAATTTATTTGGGATTTGTTATCAGAGTTAATACCTATGAGAGATTAGGAAAACATAATTGGGCAGAGGAGAAGATGAACTTAGATGCAGATGCAAATTGTGGCTTAATCAAGCCTACAGGTTCTTCTGGAGCTAACCATGAACCTTCATCACTGTCCTGAGTGTAGCACGGAGACTTTGTACCCATACATGTACCAAGTATTGGATACTAACTGATCGTGGAATTAGAGCGAATGTTGGGAAAGGCATCTTCTTTCACAGAATTAGATTATTGGATAGGTCACCAGTGTGAGTCATTAGTTTCCAGTATTTCTGGAAGCTAAGGGAATGAGTGCCTAGGACATAAAGGACATCTGGTGCCATTCTACAGTGTCCACTACAAATAAATAAATGAACATTTGTTGAATGAAAAACTTAACAATTTTTAAAAAGAGGTATTCTGGGATGCTGGGATAGTTCAGTGGTTGAGCATTTACCTTATAATCACAAGGTATGGGGTTTGATTCCTGGGCCTAGCCATGGAAACCCATATGCTGAACTGTGGCACAAATGGTAACAGCTGAGATGGCTCAGTGGCAAAGGTGCTTGCCTCCCAAGTCACATCTAATGATGTACAACTATAGAGACTATTCTGGGCCCTCCGCACTTCTCTCTCTCTTTCTTTCCCTGTCACCTTTCTCTCTAACCTGCCCTCAAACAATAAAATAAATATTTTTTAAAAAAAGAGGTATTTCAACCTAAAGCAGGTAAGAAATAATTAAATACTAAAAAAAAATTGTGGTTGGATAGTAGGGATGGGAATGAAAAAGCAGCTTGTTAGTAATACAGAAGAAGAAGTTGGATTTTATAATTGAGAGCAAAGGAAGAACCAAGAATTGTAGTGACAAGGGGGCAGACAGGAGAGTCTTGACCAAACTCTCTAATACTCAAGACTGACCATGTAATTTTCTACTTAGATCTGATTTTTATCTTACCCATTTCCATCTCTATCTTATATCATGACTCTTTTTGGTTTTATGTTCAATATATACACATAATACATCTTAATACATGTATATATAGAACAGAAGAGTGTATCCAATCTTTTGGCTTCCCTGGGCCACAGTGAAAAAAGAATTGCAAATTGCATATTGCAAAAACAACAACAACAACAACAACAACAACAAAAAACCTCATAATATTTTAAGAAAGTTTACGAATTTGTGTTGGGTGACATTCAAAGCCATCCTGGGCCACATGTTTGTGGCCTGAGGGCTGTGGGTGGGACAAGCTTGATCTACACTTTTGCTCCTGTAACTTCTTCCATTTACAAAGTCCTTATCCCTATGAACTGTCAAACATCTACTTATTATTAAATAAAGATTAAGATGAAATTTTCATTCTTCTTGAAGCTTCTCCTGTTTATTGTCTTTATGATGCTAGATAGAATTTAAAGCCTCTTCCTATCAGTGGTCTCCTGATTATATATTCTCCAATCACTTCTTTGCTTCTTGTTTTACTCTCCTGTTCAAACTGTAAACTCTCTTAGAGCAAGCAATCATATATCTCTTTGAATAACTACCAACTGATATTGTGTATTCTAAGTAGTTGTCACTCAAAATTATCTTTTGATTGAATTATTAAATTACATAATACTTGGGTAAGATTCCAACTGATCCAGATGAATCAGGGGATATTGTAATTTACCAGAACATAATACTCAAGGGCAAGAAAAAGGGAATATCTAAACTAATTTTAGAAAGTAGTTAGCAAGACTTTTTTTATAGCTATATCAAAGAATTTATGTAAGGCAAAGTGTGTTTTAGACAAGAGAGGAACTTGAACTCCTGGATAAGAAGTTCACACTTAAGTATTTTACTTAATGGTTTTCCAATATATGGGAAAGTTCCCCAAATCTTATTTAAATACTAAAAAAGTGACTTATAGGGTTTATTGGAGGGATGAGTAACCCAAGATATCACACTAGTTAGGCAGTTATTGTTATTACCATGCATAGGGTAGAAAGGTTCTCATTTCTAATGAGCAGCGTAAGAGACAGTATCACAGACAGATAATGTACCAGTTCATTGATTATTAAGATAGATTAAAACCAGGGAAGGTCAGAGATGAAAGTTGGCAGGATGCAGCAGGCAATGTGGGGAAGTAGCAAATAGATAACAGGAGGAAGTCTGCACCATCCCATGGTAAGCTGCCTACAGATATAATATCTGTGCTTCACCATCTGGGAGGTCTGCTTTCAGGTGGGTGGAATAAGAATTTGGAGAAATTGGCAACAGGTAATATGTAGAGACCAGAAAGCCAGCTGGCAGTAGAAAAACCTAGCAGATAGCCAACCAGGATTTAGAATTTAGGATTTAGGAGATATGATCCTGTCCATGGGATTATTAGAAAGAATGTGATAGAAATCTGTACTTTAGGACTCTAATACCAGACAAAACACAAAGACAGAAAGTCAGTTGCTAAAATCAGTGTACAAGATGTGTGTGTGATCACAGTCCTTTCCAGGCAACATTACATGTGGAAATTTAGTTCTTACTCATTGCAAGGAAGGAGTCACATTTATAACCTGTGGCAATGCGGATCTTCTTTTAAGGATACATAGAAAAACAGGAATAAAGTCATTGCTATACTAGTCTGATATCAATAATAGACTCTTAATAACCACTCTAATAGTTGTTGCCTTAGAAATGGTTATCATTGACTGAGGGACTTGGCCACCCCCGGTGCCCCCACCTGTATTTTTTTCTCTCTGTCATTAATGAAAATCATCATTATATACTTTTATATAGGCCTTGTGTTTACTACTCAGGTGTCTGCTTACTACTTTCTGCTTGTGTGTTCTCTCAGCTTCTGCCTCCCACTTCTGATTTTTAGCTCCTTTGAAATGCCTCATATTCAAACTTCCCAAGAAAGACTCTAATTGGCATGGTTACCCAGTATTATAGCCATTTGACAGCCTTGTTTCATAAATACACTTAATGGGCTATGAACAAGCTGATAACCTGGCTACCCTTACGTCAAGTGCGATCACTGACGCTGCCAGCTGTGGTCTTAGTGATTGCACAGCATTAAATTATTTAGTAATTAGTAGTCAGCTTCCCCTTACCAAGGGCAGCTAAGATCACAGACATTGAGAGTCATATTGGGCTCTTGTAATTTACTAAAATAGGAATAGAAGATCAAGACAATGACAACAGAAAAATTGATGGGATGCTGACATAGGGTTCCAAAAACCCCCACACAAGATGGCAGTGGCAGGTAGTTTCAAAGTGATATGTATGAGAAACATTATGAAGAACAGTTGATAGGGATTGGTTGCTAAGTAATTCGGCTATTTCCTTATAAGCTCCCTTACTTCTAGAAAAGTATTTTATTTATTTATGTATTTATTTTTGACAGAGACAGAGACAGAGAGAGAACTGAACTGGGGGTACTCCCCAGTTCAGCATATGGGTCCACACGGTCCGGGGCCGGGATTCGATCCTCGGTCCCCAGGTCTGCAAAGTGAGCGCTTAACCCACTGAGCCATCCCAGCTTCCCCTAGAAAAGTCTTTCAACAGAGACTTTTGTATAGGTTTTACACAGTCTAGAAATAAGAATGAAAAGAAATTCTGAGAACTGAAGTGTATATGTTCTCTTATTTTCTGCTATGTGAAGGTCATGCATGATTAACAAAAGTTCATGACAAAATAAAGGTTTCTGGATATATGGTGCCAAATTTGGGAAAAAACCCAAAAGAACAAAGAAAACATGCATGGTAATTAGTAAGATTACAAATAGTATTTAATACAAAGCCAAAAGTTAATATAAGCTTTTTCTACATAAAATTAACCAACAAGACTTTGAAATGCAAATATTCTACTCTAAAGTGAGCCAAGACAGGCAGATCTAAACTTGCTTATTAACACCCCATAAATCCTATATATAAAGAGGAATGTGCATAGTATTTAAGCAAATGGAATCTGTTAAATCTAAAACAGGCCAAAAAATAAAAAATTTTGATAAGAACTTTAAAAATAAATGGCAAAGATTTTCTTTCATTGTTCCCAAAGAACAATATAACTTTTTCCTCTATATTTCCTTGTAATTAACAAAACTCTTTACGTTCCATATTTTATACGATCTTTACCAAAATTGTTTGTGTATGAGAACATGTTCGGGCCAGGAAAGTTGACTTGCCCATGGTCACATGGCTAGCAAGTGGCTAAGCCAGAATTTGAACTCAGAGCACATTTAATCTAATTCACTGATCTCTTTACCCCTCCCCTCAAATAATTTTTAGTTTTAGGAAGAGCTAGATAAAGGAGAGGTAAATAATAAAATGCTAGCAGTACACTAAGCTGTTTCCACTTCATTAATATGTATCTAATTCAACGGTACTAAAAAATTCTCTGTAAATTCATTTTGTTCAGTTTCCTGTTCTGCGAAGCAGCTTTCTAGTTTCTTAGGGCTCTTTCTCAAGAGTACCAGGAATTCCAAAAGTATCGCCCAGATGCCAACCTCAGATCACGTTCTTCTAGCAATAATAAAACTTGCTTAAAAATGTGTTTTGTAATTTAGAAAGGCTTTCATACTAACACCACTTAAATGCAAACAAGCCTTTTCCTTAAGCACGCTCTCCTCCTAAATGGTAGATCCATTCATTGAGCAAGTTGAGACAAATAAATAAGACAATGCTATGTATACATTTTGAACATCCTCCTGATTATATCAATATATTTATTTCAGATTCAGCCTCAATATTTTTTTTGAACATTTTATATGAAATATATTTACTCAGACTACTATGAGCTTTCAAAGTGAGTTAGAATCACTTTGAATGCTAGAGCGATCCAACATTTAATACATAGAAGTTTAATGATTCCTATATGCGAGGCCCTGTGCCAGGCCTGAGAAAGCATAATAATGAACCAGACAGATGTAGTTGTGTCTTCCAAGAGCTTGCATTCTGGGGAAAGGTTAAACATCAAGCATATAAGAAATAATTTGAAAAACAGATTTAGAGTTATAAATGAAATAAACCCATTTCTATACTAGAAAATAAGGAGTTTGGTAATGTGTGTTCAGGGAATTCTCTTTAAGTATATGTCAGTTAAGTTGGGGTCCAAAAGAAGAAATATCAGGGGTATAAAAAGCACAGGGAAAGAGAACTAGTATAAAACTCTGAGTCAGTCAAGGGTTAGGCATTAAGAGAACTGAAAGAAACCAACAGACCAGGCACTTAAGAGGGTGTGGCAGGAAGGAGGGCTGAGAGGCATGAAGAATCCTATAAACTGAGGTAACATTGAATATTAAGTGGTGTTGGAATCCACTGAAGGATTTGTACAATATCTAGAATCTTGGTGCTCATTCTGTCATGTGGTGGGCACCCAGAGACCTAGCAAATTCCAAGAATGGGCACTGGGCTGGAAGAGGTACTCCACAGTGCAGTGTAGCTTTCAGAATTCTTCAGTCCTTGGCCACAATAGTTAAACTCTGTGGGCTTGAATCCGATATTCCCTGCTACTCCCTGCTGAACATGGAGCTCAAGGAAGCAACTATATCCATTTTGACTTCAGCAAAAGGACTCAGGGCATAAGTCTGAATCAGGCAAACCTAAACATATATAAACTTTAACAAATCACTGCCTTGTAGAATTTCTCCTTCAGAATTTTTAGTGTCACTATAAGCAAAGCAATATTTATATGAGCTGTGTGCTGAGTCAAGTGGAATAAAATATTCTGGTGTTGGTGTCTTTGAATGTGTTTTCCCTCTATTAAGATCTGAATCATCCAAATTTCTATTGAGATTTTTAATAAAAATTTACTCAGATATAAAAGGTGGCTTGGGAACAATGGCAGCTAATTCTGAAGGAAGACCTTTGTCTTCCAGGTGCACATAATCATCCGGATTCCAAAATTGCTCATAATGTATAAACCAGTGCAAGGACTCCCTGTGCATCAGTTTATTCTGAATAGCTAAAGTAAAGTTTACATGGTAGCCATGGAAAACAAAATAATTAGTGGGCTTTTAAAAAAAGTAACTCAGGTATTATTCATACTGACTTCAGGTAATTTATATACATAATCTGACTGGCCAAATTAGTGTAGGGCTTTTCCTAATCTCTGATGAAAGATTACTGGAATAGAATGACCATAAATTTTTTTTAAGGATCAGACATAAATTTATTTAATACATATCCAGCTCTTAATAAGTTCTGTCAATAAACATGTGAAATGACATGGATAAATGAAATAGAACTGCATATTCACTCATAGCTCAAATTTCCTTACCACTTATTAGCTCTTTCCATTCTCAAAGGAACATGAGCAAAATCCCCAAACTATTTTTCTTTTTCATAAGCCAGTTCTAGACTGGATAATCCAAGGTTTCTTTTCAAGTTACTTCCAAGTGTTTTCAGTGAAGACTTAAGCAGACAATGAATCAGACTGTCATTTAGAAAGAAAAAACAACAACAAACAAGCCACAGATGAAGGAGGGGTCCAGAAATAGAGTATTACAGTTTCCTAGGGGGCTGTGATAGGCACCTTCTGACATGGTTCTCAATGATTCCTCCTTCCAGCACTCACATCTCAGTGTAATCCCCTTTCCTTAGATGTGATTTGGACCAGCCCTGGCTAGCACCTTAATCTCAGCCCTGTGAGAAACTCTGAAGCAGAGAACTCAGGTAAACTGCACCCAGATTCATAAACCACAGAAATTATAAGGTACTAATGCTTCTTGTTTTAGTGACTAAATTTGTAGTTAATTGGTTACACAGAAATATATAAAGTATTTGAAAACTATTAAAATTACATTCGTCAACACCTTCCCTGCCCACCCTTTGTGCCAGGAACTTGGCACTGTACCATAGATTTTGAAATATTTGACCATATTTCCAAGGAGGTCGTGATACCAGTGACTCACCTTTGCATTAAAAATTAAGAACTTAAATAATTGAGACTTTATTGTATAAGAAAGCCTTCATAATCATATTTATGAATTGAGTTTTGTGCTTTTATTGTAGTTATGTGGCATACCTATTTACCCCCTTTAAATTGTTCTAGGTATATGCATACTTACATATTTTCTAAACAAATGCCATAGAAGAATAGTAATTTTTAAAAAAGATTTATTTTTTGAGAGGAGAAAGAGAGAAAGAGAGAGAGAGAGAGATGAGGAGAGAGAGAGAGAGAGAGAGAGAGAGAGAGAGAGAGAGAGAGAGAGAGAGAGAGAGAGAG
>PVKE010047585.1:0-11871 GCA_004027555.1 Craseonycteris thonglongyai | reverse complement strand
AGAGAGAGAGAACTGAACTGGGGGAACTCCCCAGTTCAGCATATGGGTCCACAAGGACCGGGGCTGGGATTCAATCCTCGGTCCCAGGCGCTGCAACGTGAGCACTTAACCCACTGAGCCATCACGGCTTCCCTAGGTTGTTTTGTTCCCCCCCCCCCCATTTTCATGAAGTATCTTTTTCCATCCCTTCAGTCTGTCTTTCAGTCTGAAGTGAGTCTTTTGTAGGCAGCATATGTAAGGGTCTTGTTTTCTTTCTTTTTGTTAAATTTATTGGGGTGATATTGGTTAGTAAAAGTTACATAGGTTTCAGGTGTACAATTCTACAACACATCATCTCTGTTGCCTTGTGTGCTCATCACCCAGTCAATTCTTCCATCCCCATATATTTAGCTCCCCCCTCCCTCTTCCCCATACCTCTCCCCGCTTACACTCAGGTAACCACTAAACTATCAACTGTGTCCATGAGTTTTTGTCTCTTTGTTACTTTCAGTTTTATATACCACATAGAAGTGAAGTAACATGGTTCTTGATTTTTTCAGCCTGACTTACTTGGCTAACATGATAATCTCAAAGTCCATCCATGTCGTTGCAAATGGCAGTATTTCATGTTATCGCAGAGTAAGATCCTATTGTGTAAATGTACCACAACTTCTTTATGCAGTCATTTATGAAAGTACACTTTGGTTGTTCCCATGACTTGGCCACCATAAGCAGTGCTGCAATTAACACTGGGGTACATGTATCTTTGTGGACTAAAGTTTTCAAATTTGGGGGATACTCAGAAGAGGGATTACTGGGTGATATGGTTAATTCTATTTTTAATTTTTTGAGAAATCTCCATACAGCCTTCCATAGAGGTTGTACCAATTTACATTCCCACCAGCAGTGTATGAGGGTTCTTTTTTCTCCACAGCCTCTAGGACCTGTTATCCCTTGTCTTGTTGATTATAGCCATTCTAACAGGTGTGAGGTGGTACATCATTGTGGTTTTGATTTGCATCTCCCTAATTGCTGGTGATGTTGAGCATTTTTGTCATAGATCTGTTAGCCGTTTGGGAGATGTGTCTCTTCAGGTCCTCTGCCCATTTTTCAAGTTATCTGTTGTTGAGTTGTATGAATTCTTTATATATTTTAGATATTAGCCCCTTATCAGAGGTATTGTTTGCAAATATTTTCTCCCACTCAGTAAGTTGCCACTGTGCTTTGTTGATGGTTTCCTTTGCAGTGCAGAAGCTTTTTTTAAGATTTTATTAATTTTTTTAAAAGATTTATTTTTATTGTTTTTGACAAAGAGAGCTACAGAGACAGAGACAGAGAGAAGGGGGAGGGCCCAGAACAGTTTCCAAAGTTGCACATCATTGGTTTTTCCACATAGTTTCATTCCACAGGTGGGTGCGGGGCTGCACAGGATGGGAACTGGGCCAGGGTCTCACCCCTGTGAGAACTGAACTGGGGGCACTCTCCAGTTCAGCATATGGGTCCACAGGAGCTGGGGCCAGGACTTGATCCTTGGTCCCCGGGGCTGCAAAGTGAGCGCTTAACCCACTGAGCCATCCCTGCTTCCCCCTATTTTATTGATTTTTGACAGAGAGAAACAGAGACAGAGAGAAGGAGGAGGGCCCAGAGCAGTCTCCATAGTTGACATTAGTTTTCCATATAGTTTCACTCCACAGGTGGGCACAGGGCTGTGCAGGGCAGGAACTGGGCCAGGAGCCTCCCACATAGGTCCCGGCAAGAACTGATCTGGGGGCACACCCCAGTTCAGCATGTGGGTCCCCGTGGGCTGGGGCAGGGATTCGATCTTCGGTCCCCGGGGCTTCAAAGTGAGTGCTTAACCCGCTGAGCCATCCCAGCTTTCCCAAGAAGCCTTTTAGTTTGATATAGTCCCATTCATTTATTTTTGCTTTTATTTCCCTTGCCTCTGAACTCAAGGTCTATAAGTTTAGTACCAATGTTTTCTTCTATGCAGTGTATTGTTTCGGGTTTTATGTGGAGGTCTTTGATCCATTTTGAGTTAGTTTTGGTAAACAGTTGATGGTGTGCAGTCCAGATTCATTCTTCTGCATGTGGTTTTCCAGTTTTCCCAGCACCATTTACTGAAGAGACTTTCTATTCTCTATTGTATATTTTTTGTTCCTTTGTCAAAAATTATCTGTCCATATTTTTGTGTTTATTTATGGGTTTTTGATTCTGTTCCATTGGTCTGTTTGTCTGTTTTTCTGCCAATACCAAGCTGTTTTGATTACTGATGTTTTGCAGTACAAATTGGAATCATGGAGCATAATTCCTCCAGCTTCATTTTTTTTTTTAGGATTTATTTTGTTTTTGAGAGGTGAAAGAGAAAGAGAGAGAGACAGGCAGACAAGAGACACACAAAGAAAGGGGGAGGGCCCAGAGCAGTCTCCATAGTCGTACATCATTAGTTGTGACACAGTTTTATTCCACACAGGTGGCTGTGGGACTGTAAGGCCCAGGGACCAAACTGGGGCCTCCCACATGGGAGGTGACAACTTTTGCCACCATTCCAGGAGTTACCAATTGCACTGCTGTTCAGAATATGGGTCTGCATGGGCCAGAGCTGTGATTCAATCTCCAGACTTCGTGATTACAAGGCAAGTGCTCAACCTGCTGAGCTATCCCAGCATCCTGTTCAACCTTATTTTTTTTTTTTTCGTAGGATTTGGTGATTTGGGGTCTTTTGTAATTCCATATGAATCTTATGATATTTTAATCCATTCTATTTCTCAAAAGAATGTCTGTGGGTTTTTTATGGGAATTGCATTGAATCTGTATAACTGATTTGGATAATATGGCCATTTAAACTATGTTGACACTTCCAATCCTTAAACATGAAATATCTTTCCATTTCTTTGTGTCTTCAATTTCTTTCAATAATGTCTTATAGTTTTCCATGTTTAAATCCTTCACATTCTTCGTTAAGTTTATCCTAAGTATTTTATTTTATTTTTTTAATTTATTTATTTATTTTGACAGAGAGAGAGGGAGAGAGAGACAGAGACAGAGACAGAGAGAACTGAACTGGGGGAGCTCCCAGTTCAGCACATGGTTCCGCACGGGCCGGGGCCGGGACTCGATCCCTGGTCCCCGGCGCTGCAAAGTGAGCGCTTAACCCACTGAGCCATCCGGGCTTCCCCCTAAGTATTTTATTTTTGTTGTGATCGCAAACGTTGTTCTCATTTCTTTTTCTGAAATTTTGTTGTTGGCATATAAAAATGCAATGGATTTTGTACATTGATATTGTATCCTTCAAGTTTACTGTATTCGTTTATTTTTTCTAATAGTTTGGTGGAGTCTTTAGGAGTTTATATAAAGGATCATATCATCTGCAAAAAGTGACACTTTACTTCTTCACTCCAAATTTGGATGCCTTTTTTTTTTTCTCCTGCCTGATTGCTCTGACTAGAACTTCCAGTAGTACTATGTTGAACAGCAGTGGTGACAGTGGACATCCCTGTCTTGTTTCTGATTTTAGAAGAAATGGTTTAAGTTTTTCACAATTCAGTATGATATTCACTGAGGGTTTGTTATATATGGCCTTCATTACGTTGAGTTACTTTCCTTCTGTAACCATTTTGTTCATAAATGGATGTTGTATCTTGTCGAATGCTTTTTCTGTATCAATGTTTTTTATCTTTTACTTTGTTTAGGTGGTGTATCAGATTGATTGATTTGCATATGTTGTATCACCCTTGTGCCCTTGGAATGAATCCTACTTGATTGTGATATATAATCTTTTTAATGAACTGATGTATTCTATTTACTAATATTTTGTTTAGGATTTCTGCATCTGTGTTCACCAAAGATAGCAGCCTATAGTTTGTGTGTGTGTTGTCCCTACCAGGCTTTGGTATTAGGGTAATGTTGACCTTGTAGAATGAGTTGGAAAGTACTGCCTCCTCCTCCTCTTCTTCTTTCTTTCTTTCTTTCTTTCTTTCTTTCTTTATTTGAAGTGTTTGAGGAAAGGTGGTAGTTCTCTTTGAATGCCTGTTAAAATTCATTAGCAAGATTGTCTGGTCCTGGACTCTTGCTTTTGGGGAGGTTTTAGATGATTGCTTCAATATTCTTAGTGTTGATTTGTCTATTTAGATTGCCCAGTTCTTGATTCAGTCTAGGTAGACTACAGGTGTCTAGAAACTTGTTCATTTCTTCTAGGTTGCTAAATTTGGTGGAATATAGCCCTTCATAATATTCTTATATGATCCTTTGTATTTCTGTGGTATCTGTTGCAATTTCTCTACTTTCATTTCTAATTTTAATTGTCTTTTCTCTTTTCCCTTGGTGAGCTTAGCCAGGAGTTTGTCATTTTTATTAATTTTTTCAAAGAACTACCTCTTTATTGGCATTAATTTTTTCTATTGTTTTTCTGTTCTCTTTCATTTAGTTCTGCTCTAATTTTTATTATTCCTTTCCTACTGCTGACTTTTAGGATTTTTTTTTTTTTTTCCTTTTTCTAGTTCTTTAAGATTGTGATGTTAGGTACTTGGTGATTTTTCTTGTTTCTTGAGATAGGCCTGTAGTAATACAAATCTTCCCCTTATTACTGCTTTCACTGCATCCTAATAATTTTGATATTTTATGTTTTCATCCTCATTAGTTTCTATGTTACTTAATCTATTTTTCTTTGATCCAGTCATTTTTAATATCATGCTGTTTAATCTCCATGTATATATAGTTTTTTACTTCTTTTTGTAGTTGATTCTCAATTTCAAAGTTTTGTGGTCAGAGAATACACTTGCTATGATTTCAATCTTCTTAAATTTTTTGAGGCTAGCTTTGTGACCCAGCATATGGTCTATCCTTGAGAATGTACCATGTGCACTGAAAAGAATATATAGTCTTGTTTTGTAGTATAAAATGTCAGTTATGTCCAATTGCTGTAATGCATCATTTAAAGCTGATATTTCCTTATTTATTTTCTGTTTGGATAATTTGTCCATGGCTGTGAAGGGGGTGTTTAGGTCCTCTACTATAATTGTGTTTTTGTCAGTTTCTCCTTTTAGTTCTGTTAGTAGTTGCTTTGTGAATTTTGATGCTTCCTGTTTGGGAGCATATGGATTAAGTGTCATGTCTTCTTGTTGCATTGTCCCCTTTATCATTATGAAATGTCCACCTTTATCTCCTATTTTTTTATCCTGAAGTATGTTTTGTCAGATATAAGTGTGGCTGGCTATACCTGCTTTTCTCTGGCTGTTGTTTGCTTGGAGTACTGTTTTCTACCCTTTCACTTTGAGTCTGTATTTGTCCTTTTGGCTGAGGTGTGTCTCTTGGAGGCAGCTTAAGGCTGGGTTTTGTTTTGAATCTAGTCTGTTACTCTGTGCCTTTTTATTGGTGAGTTCACTCAGTCCATTTATATTTAGGCTGATGACTGATGTATGAAGATCTCCTATAGGCATTTTGTCTTTTGTTCTCTAGTAGCTCTTTGTTTCAATTTCTTCTTTGCTTTTTCCTGTCAAGTTAATTTACTTTGATGGTGTTCTACAATTTTTACCTCTGTTTCCACTTTTTGTTGTGTTTCAGTTCTAAATTTTTTTTGAGTGGTTACCATGAAGTTTTAAGTAAAAGAAGTTTCATATATGCAGAGGTTCCTTTTCTTAACCATGCTTCTTATCTCCATTCTCTTTTGGGAATTTAAACCTTTAATTCCACCCCATTTTATGCTTTTGTTGTCCTCGTTTATTCCTATTTATTTTTACTTTTTGTTCCAGGTCAAATAACCTTTTTTAGTATTACTCGAAATGCCAGGTTTGTGCTGGATAATTCCCTCACCTTCTGTCTGAACAAGTCTTTATTCCTCCTTCATATCTAAAGGATAACTTTGCTGGGTAGATTATTCTTAGCTGGTGATTTCTCTCTTCAGTATTTTGAATACCTGATCCCACTCTCTCCTGTCTTGCAGAATTTCTGTTGAGAAGTCTGATGGGCTTTCCTTTACAGGTTATGGCCTTCTTTTTCCTGGCTGCCTTGAAGATTTTGTCATTGTTCTCTGACATCTTTAGTACAACGTGTCTTGGAAAAGTTCTGCTAGAATTCAGGTAGATAGTGGTCATGTTTCCTTCTTAGATTTTGAGGTTCCCATTCTTCCCATATATTTGGAAAGTTCTCATCTATTTGAGCACATTCTGTTTTCATCCCATCCTCTGCTCCCTCTTGAATACCCATTATTCTTATGTTGCTCTTTCTAATGGAATCACATAATTCTTGTAGCAATCTTTCATTTCTTTTAATTCTCAGGTCTCTCACTTCTTCCTTCTGTGACATTTCAATATTTCTATCTTTGATATCACTAATTTTTTCCTCCATCTGGTCAGCTCTGTTTCCTATGTTATTTCATTTTTCATTTATTTTATTGTTGTTTATCTCCAGAATTTCTACTTGGTTCTTTTTTATACTTTCAATTTCTTTGTTAAAGTATTCCTTCTCAGGGATGCCGGAATGGCTCAGCACGTTGAGTGCTTGTTTTGTAGCCCCAGGGACACAGGCAGACCCATATGCTGAACTGGGGTGTGCCCGCAGTTCAGTTCTCACCCATGTGAGCCTATGTGGCTTGGCTCCTGCCCCCGGGGTGCTTCCCATGCAGGAGGCCATGAACACAGAGGCGTGCCTCCTATTCAGGAGACCCCTGGCCCAGTTCCTGTCCCACATAGCATTGCACCCACCTGTGGAATGAAACTATGTAGAAAACTAATGACGTGCAACTACAGAGACAACTTTGGGCCATCCCCCTTCTCTCTATCAAAAACAATAAAAATAAAATCTTTTAAAAAGTATTCCTTTTGCTTGCAGATTTCCTTTCAGGGAATGTTTAGCTGCTTTTCTGTGCTTAGCTGACTTTCTTTGACCTCTGAGTGTTTTGAGAACTAAAATCTCGAACTGTATCATTTATTTATATATTTCCCTTTTTTTAATTTTAATTATTTTATTGTTTTTGAAATAGAGAGAAGGGGGAGGGCCCAGAGCAGTCTCCATAGTTGTACATCATCAGTTTTCAATATGGTTTCATTCCACACAGGTGGGCTGGGGCTGTGCAGGGAGGGAACTGGGCCAGGGACCTCTCACATGGGAGGCATGTGCCCTTGAGTCAGGGGCCGAACCAGGGGGTGAGAACCGAACTGGGGGCCTTGCACATCGGAGGCACGCCCCAGTTCAGCACATGGGTCTGCATGAGCCAGAGCCAGGATTTGATCCTGGGTCCCCAGCGGCTGCAAAGTGAGAGCTCAACCCACTAAGCCATTCCAGCTTCCCCTATTTCCCCATTTTTAAGTTCCTTTTCTGGAGATTATTCATTTTCTTTCTGTGCAGTTTTGTTCCCTAGGGTACTCATTGCTGTCGAGTGTTTCTCTTCCTGAGTGTAAGGACTTCTCCCCTGGTACATATGAAGAGGTTTTTCTTTTGCTTCCCAGTTGATGCCACTGCAGCATCTTACAATATTTTCTCTTGGTGATTTAGTCTTGTCACACTGGGATATTTCCTAGAAGGTGGGCTTCTCTTCTTTGATCCAGTTGCCTTGATCTCAGTGTGCCTCCTTTTGGGAGGATGTGGTGGGCGATGGTATTCTATGCCTCTGTGATCCCAGTGCGGGCAGAAGGTGCCACGCCTGTGTTTCACAGTTTCCCTAGATACCCCTGCCAATTTCAGGAGAATGGGTAGAGGTGAGGTATGTTGGGAAAGGTGCAGTTTTGTTTGCTGCACAGGTTAATGGCAGTTTCCCAGTTGTAGCTGACTATAGGTAGGCATCGGGTGAAGTTGGGGGAATCAAGCTTTGGGAGAGTGTAAGGGGAAGCAACCAGGCTCTTTGTCCAAGGCCACACAGCACTCCAGCTGGGGTCCTAACTTACCCAGGGCCATGCTGAGCTCTAGCTGCTAGCACCACACTCTGACTGCACACACCGTGCCATGCTCCAACCACCAGACTTGCGGTCCAGGAGCCCGTGCCTCCATTTTTTTTTGCTCTCAGCCTCCAACCCAACCAGGGTCATACTGCACCTCCGCTCCCAGGCCCCCACCTCACTCTCTCTTCTGACAGTCTCTGGGATGCGCTTCATGGTGTGTCTCTGCACTCCTCCATTCCTGTCTCTCTCACTCACCTCCCTTTCTCTGGCCTTTAGGTGTTTTCTTGCAATGAATGGGTCTCTGACCTGAGGCTATGTGTTGCATAGGTATTCCCTTGTTGGATTTTAGTTGTTCAATTTGTTGTATTTTCTAGGAGAGGTTTTAAGAGGCTCTTCTCATGCTGCCATCTTCATTTTGTTTTCTTATCCATTCAGCCACCCTATATCGTTTGATTAGAGCATTTAGTTAATCCACACACACACACACACACACACACATATATATATATATATATATATACACATATATATATATATATATATATTGATTTATTGTTATTGACAGAGAGAGATACAGAGACAGAGACAGAGGGAAGGGGGAGGGCCCAGAATAGTCTCCATAGTTGCACATCATTGGTTTTTCCACATAGCTTCATTCCACAGGTGGGAGCGGGGCTGCACAAGGCAGGAACTGGGCCAGGGTCTCACCCCGGTGAGAACTGAACTGGGGGCACTCCCCAGTTCAGCCTATGGGTCCACACAGGCTGGGGCTGGGATTCGATCCTCGGTCCCCGGGGCTGCAAAGTGAGCGCTTAACCCAATGGGCCATCCCGGCTTCCCCGAATCCACTTATATTTAAAGTAATTATTAATAGATATGTAGTTACTGCCATTTTATTATTCATATTTTTTATCTATTTTCTTATTTTTATTTTAAAGAAGTTCCTCTCACATTCCTTGTAATATTGTTGTTTTTTTTAAGATTTATTTTATTGTTTTTGACAGAGAAAGAGAGAGACAGAGACAGACAAAGAGAATGGGGAGGGCCCAGAGCAGTCTCCATAGTTGTACATTATTAGCTTTCAACATGGTTTCACTCCACATAGGTGGGTGGGGGCTGCGCAGGATGGGAACTGGGATGCGGGCCACCCTCATGGGAGGCACACCCTCTCGCGCCAGTGGCCGAGCCAGGAGGTGAGAGCCGAACTGTGGACCTCCTGCATGGGAAGCACACCCCTGTTCAGCATATGGGTCCACACGATTCGGGGCCAGGATTCAATCCTAGGTCTCCGGGGCTGCAAAGCAAGCACTTAACCCACTGGGCCATCCTGGCTTCCTCTTAATACTGGTTTGGTGGTAAGGAATTCCTTTAGCTTTTCTGTATCTGGAAAGCTCTGTATCTGTCTTTTCATTCTAAATGATAGAGTCATTTAGAGTAACTCTAAATGCTGGATAGAGTAATCTTGGTTGTTGCACAGGGTAATTAAAAAAAATGACTTTGTAATGAATGATTTAAAACAGTTTTAAAAACAAATTGAAAGAAATTCAGTAACTCAATGAGTAACTATAATAAGGTTATGTCACAAACTCTTTTTAATATAAAAAAGTTTAACAACAATCCAGCAAAGTTAAAATGACTGCTTTTAAGACCTTGTCCCATTTACAGTATCACAATGAAAAAGATTACATGAAACATAAAATGTGTAACAATAAATTTTTTTATCAAACATTATATAAAAGGAAACATGAATAGAAATGTACTTTTTATAGCATATTTAAATTACTAGTAAAAACCATCCTAGCATAATATTTAGAAGTTAGAACTGAGCTGGTAACTGCAATATGCTCCATCCAGAAACAGTAATTTTCACCATCACTAGAATGTTTCAGGCAGAATGTAGATGAGTACTTGGTGTATCTGTTGTTTTGGGGGTAGAAGAATATCTCAAGCATTAACTGGTTAGGTTATAGACAACTGTCACTTATTGAGCACTTTTATATCCTAGGCACTATGCTATGTACTATTTAATAAGAAAGGCATAATTTCCATTTTGTAGGTAACTTAAATTTAGAGTAGTTTATTCTCAAAGTTATCCAGGATGTGTCAGAACTGAGATTCAGATCGAGGTCTGTTTACTTTCAAGTCTCCCTAGTCACTCGCTATAATGTCTATTGATAGATAGCAGCCTTTATGGCTCCCACCAAGAAGACATCTCAGAGCTTCACAAACCAAAACTTTATTGGCTTTACTATTGTTCCCCTAGAAGGTCCTGAAGTAAAACAACAGAACTATACAATAAAGACCATCCTAAACATTATGTTTTGCATACCAGGGAAATCAGTGGAAAAATATGTTACAACAGGATCAAGACTATTTATACAATAAATGATCTAGCTATAAGATGTCCTCACAAACTAATAATACACAGCAAGCAGGACCAAGGTGGAACTCCCCTTATTCAGGCATTTACGTGAATATACCAAGCACTGGCAATATGAAGAAAAATGGGATTGAATGCTTGCTCTTAAGGGGTGCACAGTCTAAGGGAAGAGACAAATACACAGACAACCACAAATAGGAGAAACATGAGCTGCTCAAACTAAGAATATCTAACTTATAAAAGCATGTGCTTCCAGGGAAGAGACATTAGGAAAGGCTTCATGGGGAATGACATTCAAGTCTTAATGAACAGGTAGAAATCAGCCAGGTGAAGACTGGGAAAAAAGCCAGGTAGCTCAGGAAAGAGAATCAAATGTGAAAGCCTCATAGACAGCAAAGGCAGGTTAGTGTAATTTTAAGGCATAGTATGTTTAGTAGAAGTGAGTTCTTAAAGTGCTGCTGGTAACAAAAGGTAAAACAAACATCTATTGGATTTTCTACTGCAATTTCCTATCTATTTCCCCGTTAGTGTTGTTTTTTCATTAATATCATTCTCTAGGCATATTCAAATGTAGACATATATAGGGTTTTTTTCTTTTTATAAAATTTTTAAAATGTGGAATTACACACATTACTTTGCAATTCATTTTTCTCTTTTCAGTATATCACAGCCATCTCTCCAGCTCAAATCAGAGGTAGATCTCTTTTAATAGCTGTGTGGTATTCCCTAGTATTGAATATACTAGATGTGTTATTTCCCTATTGTTTACCATTATAAACAAAGGTGATTTCATTTTATAGGACTGCCAAAATTAGAAAACTAGGTAAAAGGTTATATAAATTCTTAGGGGGATGCTGGGATAGCTTAGCAGGTTAAGCACTTGCCTTGTAGCCGCAAGGTCAGGGGATTGAGTCCTGGCCCTGGCCCATACAGGCCCATGTGCTGAACTGCAGTGCAATTGGTGACTGCTGGGATGGCAGCAGGGGTTCTCATCACCCATATGGGAGGCCCTCAGTTCAATTCCTGCTCCGCACAGACCCACATCCAACTATGTGGAATGGAACTATAATATGTCACAACTAATGATGTGCCACTGTGGAGACTGCTCTGCCACCCTTCCCCCTTTTTCTCAAACAGTAAAATCTTAAAAAAAAATTTTCTTAAACAAATCTGCTAGATTACCATATTTTTTCCGTGTATAAAACACCATCATGTAGGGGAAGCTGGGATGGCTCAGTGGGTTAAGCGCTCACTTTGAAGCCCTGGGGACTGAGGATCGAGTCCCAGCACCAGCCCATGCACACCCATATGCTGAACTGGGATGTGCCTCCAGTTCAGTTCTTGCCAGGGCCTATGTGGGAGGCTCTTGGCCCAGTTCCTGCCCTGCGCAGCCCCATGCCCACTTGTGGAGTGAAACCATGTGGAAAACTAATGTTGTCAACTATGGAGACTGCTCTGGGCCCTCCCCCTTCTCTCTGTCTCTCTCTGTCTCTGTCAAAAATCAATAAAATCTTAAAAGAAAACAAAACTAAAAAACAAAACACCATCATGTAAAAGATGACCCCTACTTTTCTAATCTAACATTAAGAAATCAATACTCGGGTTATTCTTGTGTATAAGATGACCCCCAATTTTTGGTCT
>PVKE010047584.1:0-11871 GCA_004027555.1 Craseonycteris thonglongyai | reverse complement strand
AGAGAGAGAGATACAGAGACAGAAAGAACTGAACTGGGGGAGCTCCCAGTTCAGCACATGGTTCCGCACGGGCCGGGGCCGGGATTCGATCCTCGGTCCCCAGCAATGCAAAGTGAGCACTTAACCCACTGAGCCATCCCGGCTTCCCCACTCTCTTTGTACTTTTGATACACAAGGAAAAGTTGTGACTTAGCTAGACATTCTGGCATTGGGAATGACCTTGTCCTTGTTTTGAAGTATCTGAGAAATAAAAATAAAAATAAAAATTCAAAAAAAAAAATATATGGTGATGAAAAGAGAACTGACTCTGGGTGGTAAGCACATAATGCAATGCACAAACGATGTAATGCAGAATTGGAACCTATGTGATTTTTAGCAACCAATGTCACCCCAATCAATTTAACAATTTAAAAAAATTTCCCCAATGAGGTAATGCTTTAAAATCCTTTAACTAGGGAAGCCGGGATGGCTCAGTGGGTTAAGCACTCACTTTGTAGCGCTGGGGACAGGGATCAAGTCCCGGTTCCGGCCCGTGTGGAACCATATGCTGAACTGGGAGCTCCCCCAGTTCAGTTCTCTCTCTGTACCTCTCTCTCTCTCTCTCTCTCTCTCTCTCTCTCTCTCTCTCTCTCTCTCTGTCAAAAATAAATAAATAAATAAAAATATATTAAAAAATAAAAGTTTTCCACAGAAAACAGGTTTTAAAATCCTTTAACTGAACATTTACATGCAAAAAAAAAAAAAATGAATCTAGACACAGACCATACACCTTTTATAAAAATCAAATCAAAATGGATCATAGGCCTAAATGTAAAATACAAAACTATAAAACTCATAGATGATAACATGGGAGAAAATCTAGGTGGTCTTGGTTTTGGTGATGGCTTTACAACATCAAAAGCATTACTTGGGGGGAGCAGTGAGTAGTTGCACTTTATTAAAAAGAAAATCCTTTGGCTGGGACAATTAAAATTTTTCATCGTACAACTAGAATTAAAATGCAAATTCCTATCTGAAGGAGATAATATTGAAATTTAAAATCATATAAAAGACTAATAGCAGATCTTTGCCTAGGTCATATTGTTTTGTTGCTGTAGTATAGGTAAAGAGAAAGAGAAAGGAAATGAGAGCACCCTAATATAACTATTCATTTATAAGCTAGGAAGAAAAAGTATTTGTGAAATATACAAGGAACAAAGCCTTATCCTAGGGATAAACACACTAATTCACTTTAGCATCTTAAACATATGTCTCCTCTAACGGACACAAGGAAAACTGATGGTTCAGGTCTTAAAGTTAGAATAAGTATTTCTTTGCTATCAATAGCAAAGGCAGTCTCCATAAGTCTCAGCTCTAACCTTGCAATTTAATTCACAGTCTTAAATATTTCCATTATTTTAAAAATTCAATTATTAATAAGAAAGAAAAGATATTTAACAGAAAAATGTATTAACTCAGCATTTGATTAAAAAAATAGAAAAAAGTAATAAAACAAGAGAAAAGAAATAAAGGCAAAAACAAAAGAATTATAAAAACAATCATGAAGGTAAGTAACAAATCTAAGAACTACTTTTCTGAAAAAATAACACTTTATAATATAAGTAAACATCTAGCAAATGTCGGCAAGAAAAAAGGAGAAAAACAAAATGCAAGATATGAGAAACAAAATAAAATCAAAGAAAATCAATACCCTCCCCCGCAAAAAATGAAATATATAACCTTCGCTTGCATCACTCAACCATTAAAGGAGAGCCAGGTCATATCCAAGAAGAGCAACCCCTCTCCAAATTCCCCTCCTCTCTTGCCCAAGTCTCCTAACCATCCCAAAGCTCCCACTTCCCAAATGCCTCCAAGTCTTGCCCAAATGTTCACCTCATGTATCTTTTTCATCTTTCTCCTCCTTCCCTCTTCATTATACAGATTGGTCTAACTTCTCTGATTTTTTGTTGTCTTTCCACAAACTCTCTCATTACTTGGGTTCTCTACCACAAAGTATATCCTGAGAACTGATCCAGCAAGCCAAAATCCCACTCATTCTCCTGACTTCGGGTCTCATTTCCCCACCTCCCCTCCTGATGCTTTATGTCAGAGGTCTTGGTTCCAGGCCACAAAGTGCTCACACATGAACTAATCTATAAACTTTACTCTTTCATCCCAATCACATCAAAAATGTTTTCTGGAGTCAAAGCAAACATTGGAAGAGCAGCCCTCAGGACCCCGAGAGGGTTCATTCCCAGAACTCAAGGATCGCTCAATATTGAAACTTATTAGAACATGCCACAGCAACAAAACACACAAGAAAAATCTTGGGACTTCAGTGGTTACTGAAAGACATTTGTAAATACAAGTAGAAAATTACCATAGACAACAATTTTGAATAAAATATAGCCGATGTCTTTTGTGAAAGAGACGGAGACTAAGGTTAGGGACAAATAGAAAATTGGGGTATGCCTGATGGCTTAACAGGCTGAGTGCTTGCCTTGCAACTGTGAGGTCTGGGGATCAGGTCCCGGGCCACATACTGAATTGGAGCATGCCTCCCATTTGGATGGCCCCTAATTGGGTTCCCAACCCGTGCAGCCCCACATCCACCTGTGTACAATGAAACCATGTCAAAAAACTAGAAAGAAAGGAAGGGAGGAAGGAAGGGAAGGAAGGAAGGAAGGAAGGAAGGAAGGAAGGAAGGAAGGAAGGAAGGAAGGAAGGAAGGAAAGAAAGAAAATCTACTATTCTAGATCTAGTGATAGAGAAACCAGATGCAGAACATGAACTACCTTCATTCTCAGGCCCAATTGAACCAGTTAAAGGCTTAAAATTTGACTTTGCAGGATGCCTTTCTGTCTCTAGAGAGCTAGAGAACTGACATATTGAAATTATTAGCCATTTTTGGTTTTATCAGTTATTGATTTAAATAATAATGTTGATTACATTCCCTTAGGATCTATTATTTTTTTTTTTTTTAAGATTTATTTTATTGTTTGTGACAGAGAGAGACAGAGAGAAGGAAGAGGGCCCAGAGCAGTCTCCATAGTTGTACATCATCAGTTTTCAATAGTTTCACTCCACAGGTAGGCACAGGGCTGCACAGGGCAGGAACCAGGCCAGAGTCCTCCCACATGGGAGGCAAGCCCAGGGTGGGAGCCAAACTGGGGGACTCCCACATGGGAAGCTTACCCCAGCAAGTACTAAACTGGGAACATGCCCCAGTTCAGCATATTGGGTCCACACGGACTGGGGCCAGGATATGATCCTCAGACCCCAGGGCCTCAAGACAAGCCCTCAGCCCACTGAACCATCTTGGCATCCCCTACTTTTTTTAAATAAAACTTGGTTATTTTCACATTCCCAAATATATATTCACTGTAGAAAAATACAAATATGCAATATGACAAAATTTAAATTACTACCCACATTCTCACCATTCTGAGAAGACCATTCATTAATATTTTAGTATATTTTCTCCCAGCATGAATTTGGGAACATAAGCACTCTTTGTGTTTAACAAGGACAACAGTTTGTCACTGGTGTCATAACAACCATCTCTGTATCCCAAACCACTTAATGGGACATCAGAGGCTACTAAATTAAAGAGTTTTAGCAGATTCTTGGGCAAAAGATTAAACATGTGTCTGCCTCAAAGCACCAGGGGCATTAGATGCCCTCCCATTGGTAGTAGAGTGACCTTCTAGTGTGATTTGGGGGTAAAAAACCTACCACATGGTTCAAAATAACTGGAGCCTGAAAATGTACACACACACAGAGTCAGCTGAGAACCTCTCCCCTCTAAAATCCATGGACAACTGATTTTTATGAAAATGTATAGGGAGAGAGGGTCCATAGCTTTCACCAAATTCTCAGAAGCCCTAGTTTGTAAAGTTCTTTCCAGCTCTAAAGTTCTGGTACTCTGAGGCTGAGGCATTCACTCTGCCTACTTAGAAGACAGAGTCTTGGAAGAGTTACCTGGAGGACAGAAGTGAAGCTAGGTTCTTATGTCAGAAGGAGGTTTTCAGGGGAGCAAGTCCATGGAAAATATGCACACAGCCTTCTTTGTGTATGGTTCATCTTGCTTTGACAGTGCTTCCTCCAATATTGAACCATCACAAGCTTAACACATATGTCAATATAAAAATGATGCCACTTTTTAAGGATATGCCCAGAAGTGTCTGCTCCTAGTGCTACTTCAGGTATACATGTGATATAAACAAGAGTTACCAACCTTGAGGTCAAATTAAGACATGGAAGGAAATAAGCTAGCATATTTTTAATGTCTGCCGTGTACTTGACATACCTCAAAACCCACATCTGATAAATGCCAGAATCAGGACTCAACCCTAGCTCTCACCAATTTTAGATTCCATTTAACCTCCAAGCCAAACCACCTCCTGTTATCAGTCAATTGTGAATATTTTGTATTCTTACCTATACCCTGGTTTTCTCTCAAACTTCTTTCTTAATTAGAAGATCAGTTAAACACATCAGCCTTATTTTACTTTTTTTTTTAATTGTTTTGTTTTTAACAGAGAGAGAGAGACAAAGAGAGACAGAGAGAGGTGGAGGGCCCAGAGCAGTCTCCATATTTGTTCGTCATCAGTTTTCAACATAATCTCATTCCACACAGGTGGGCAGGGGGCCTCACAGGGGAGGCATGCCTCCGCAAGCTGAGGGCAGAACCAGGGGCCTTCCACAAGGGAAGCTCACCCTGGCAAGAACTGACCTGGGGCCACACTCCAGTTCAGCATATGGGTCCACACAGGCCAGGGCTGGGATTTGATCCTCGGATCCTAGGGCTGCAAGACGAGTGCTCAACCTGCTGAGCCATCCCAGCATCTCCATTAGCCTTATTTTAAAAAACAAAACCTGGGAATGCTGGGATGGCTCAGTGGGTTGAGTGCTCATCTTGTAGCCCGGGGGACCAAGGATTGAACCTCAGCCCGAGCCCCAGCCCATGCGGACCCATATGCTGAACTGGGGTGTGCCCCAGCTTGGTTTTCACCAGGATGAGCATCCTATGTGGGAGGCCCCCGGTTCATAGGGTGAGCTCCATGCAGGAGGCCCTGAACAGTTCCTGCCCTGCACAGCCCCAAGCCCACCTGTGGAATGAAAACTGTGTAGAAAACTGATGACATGCCACTATGGAGACTGCACTGGGCCCTCCACCTTCTCTCTGTCTCTCTCCCTCTTTCTCTGTCAAAAACAATAATAAAACCTGGAAACTATGTAATGGTTACCAACCAATGTCACCCCAATAAATTTAACAACAAAAAATAATAATAATAATAAATCTTTAAAAATAAATAAAAACCAAAAACTTATATATTTTATTTTTAAACAATGTCCCTGAAACATAAAAGAGTTATATAAAACTTCTTCCCAAAAAAGATTTGGATGTAAAAAACAGATCAAGAATTTATTGTTCAGTCAACTATAACTGAAAAATAATTTTTTAAGTTTTTAATTTATTGTTCAAAGGCTGCCATCTGGTGGCCAAAGGTAGAAAACCCAAAAGAATACACCTTTCATAGAAAACAGAAAACCCCAATAGCCCTAATATGGTCTGTTAGCAAAGATTGATAATCTGAAACATTAAGTGGGAAAATATTATCTGGAGCATTATGTTGGAAATATTAACATATTTATGTTCCAGTAATCCTGATCCATAAGAGATACTTTGCCCATAAACAATGGCAATAGGAGGCCTATCAAAACGTTTCCAAAAGCCAAAGATGCCGCTTCACCAAACAACTCTTTTGATAGTTAAATCCAACTGCAACAGAAAGAGCTCTTTTTCCTTTATTAGCTCAAAGTATGACACAAAGTTTCATTCAATCAATAAAATTTTATTGGGATCCTATTATGTTCCAGGTACCGTATACTGAATTTAATTGAGTGCATGATGGAGAACCAAAGAAACAGTATCTGTTCTAGAGAACTTCATGGTCTGGTGAAAAACAGGGTCCCCACCTTGTCATACAGTTGTGCCCTACATGGGCCTCTGCCTCAGGGGTGAGTGTGGCCTAAGTACTTTCATGGGCAGGGGGCACCCTTTTCTCATTGTCATTAAGGGGACATATGGATTATCGCTTCTTAGATGGGGAATCCACTTAGGTGTGCCCAGTGGGGCCTCTTCCCTCATGCCTAACCAGCTGGAGGGATAACATTTTAGTGTTTGACCTATTGCCTCCCCTTGCTCTATCATGAGCATTTCCCCCTTTATGGGTTCTTGAAGAAAAAATAATAATAAGTTTTCATTCCCTAGTCACTGGGCAATTCTCTAAGAATACTTACGGTGGTGGAAATGCTATCAGTAGTAGATTGGAATCCAACCCTCAACAGGCTTTTCAGGCATCCCTCAAAGCCCCTTCCTCTGCCCTGGCCCTGGCCTCCTATCTCCAAAATGCAGCCAAGGAAAAAGCAGCAAAGGCTGGTGATCTGCAGGTGCCCAGGACATGGAGACGCCCCAGGACCCTGTCAGCTCCCACCAATGTGGTAGCAGTACATCCTGTAGTTCTTGGACAAGTTTCTATGAAGGTGGGCTGATAAATTTTGCCTCCACTGTAATATTTGTTACATTAGACATATTGAATATAACCAGTTCTGTATAGTCACATGGTATCTCCCCTCCCCTACATCATTCTTGACCTTGAACACACAGATGCTTACATTTTTCACCAATGCACACTGAAATGGAAGAGTGTTCCGATGTCCAGTTCAAACAGCATGCTGTTATTGCTTTTTTTGTTGTGGTTAAATTTATTAGGGTTACATTGGTTAGTAAAAATTACATAGGTTCCAGGTGTATAACTAACTCTATAGTACTGTGTCTATGTGTCACAATATGTGTTCACCACCCAGAGTCAGCTTTCTTTCCATCACCATATATGTAGCTTCTCCTCCCTCCTCTCCCACCCCACTCCCCCCTTACCCTCAGGTAACTACTAAACTATTGACTAAGTCCATGAGATTTTGTTTCTTTGTTGCTTTTAGTTTTATATTCCACATATGAGTGAGGTCATATGTTTCTTTCTTCTTTCAGTCTGACTTATTTCACTTAATAAGATGTCGTCAAGGTCCATCCATGTTGTGCAAATAGCAGAATTTCATCTTTTCCTATAGCTGAGTAATATTCCATCATATATATATGTACCACAGCGTTTTTGTCCAGTCATCTATCAAGGGGCACTGTGGTTGTTTCCACGACTTGGCCACCATGAATAGCATTGCAATGAACATTAGGGTACGTATGTTTTTATGGACTAAAGTTTTCAAGTTTTTTTGGTAGATACCCAGGAGAGGGATTGCTGGGTCATAGGTTAGCTCCACTCCCAGTTTTCTGAGGAATCTTCATACCATCTTCCAAAGTCATTGTGCCAATTTGCATTCCCACTAGCAGTGTATGAGGGTTCCTTTTTGTCCACAGCCTCTCCAGCACTTGTTATCCCTTGTCTTGTTGATTATAGCCATTCTAACAGGTGTGAGGTGGTATCTCATTGTGGTTTTAATTTGCATCTCCCTAATTGCTAGTGATGTTGAGCATTTTTTCATATATCTGTTGGTCATTTGTATGTCTTCACAAGAGAAGTGTCTGTTTAGGTCTTCTGCCCATTTTTTAATTGGTTTGCTTCTTTTTTTGTTGTTGAGTTGTACAAGTTCTTTATATATTTTAGATATTAGCCCCTTATCAGAGGGATTGTTTGCAAATATTTTCTCCCAATTGGTTGGTTGCCTCTTTACTTTGCTGATAGTTTCCTTTGCTGTGCAGAAACTTTTTAGTTTGATAAAGTCCCATTCATTTATTTTTGCTTTTACTTCCCTTGACATTGAGGTCAGGTTTATAAAGTCCTTCCTGAACCCCAGGTCTGTAAGTTTAGTACCAGTGCTTTCTTCTATGCAGTTTATTGTTTCGGGTCTTATTTGGAGGTCTTTAATCCATTTACACAATAGAATACTACTCAGTGATAAGAAAAGATGAAATACAGCCATTTGTGACAACATGGATGGACCTTAAAACCATCTTATTAAGCAAGTCAGACTAAAAGATTCAAGAAATATATAACCTCGCTTATAGGTGGAATATAGAACTGAAAGTAACAAAGAAGCAAAAACTCATGGACACAGTCAATAGTTTGGTGGTTACCTGAGGGTAAAGGGGAAGGTGGGTGGGAGAGTGGGGATGTGGGGTGGGGAGAGGAGTCAGGACGTGGCATCAAATATATGGTGATTGGGAAAGCCGGGATGGCTCAGCGGGTTGAGCACGCGCTTTGAGGCCACGAGGACCGAGGATCGAATCCCGGCTCCGGCCCAGGCAGGACCCACATGCTGAACTGGGGAGTTCCCACAGTTAGGTTCTCTAGCTGTCTCTGTCTCTGTCTCTCTCTCTATCTGTCAAAAGTAAAATAGAAATAAATATGCACTGAAGATAAAATAATTACTCTAAAAAAAAAATATATATATATATGGTGATGGAAAGAACTGATTCTGGGTGGTGAGCACATAATGCAATGCATAGACAATGTAATGTAGAATGGTACACCTGGAAAACTATGTAATTGTTACCAACCAATGTCACCCCAATAAATTTTAAAATTTTAAAAATAAAGTGTTATCTCAGCCAAAGAAATTCAAAACTTAGGCTTTAGCTGGGAAGGTCACATTGACTATATTTGTTGGTCTGAATACTCTTCCATTTTGATGTGCACTAGGTAAAAAATGTAAGCATCTGTGTGTGCAAGGTCAAGATACCATGTGACGACACAGAACTGGTTATATCCATATATGTCTAATGTAACAAAAAAATATTACAGTGGAGGCAAAATTTACCAGCCCACCCTCATAATTATTCAATTTGAATATATAATAATATTTCCTCCAATGAAGGCAAACAGTACAGGCTGGAGGAGAAAGCAGTGGGTTGTTTCAACATTTCAACATGTAGCTGCCAGAAGTCTAACACTGTTTGCCTCCTTCTCAGTCAGCTCCCACAACAACAGCTCCTTGGGCCAAAAGAACTACAAGCATGTTGGGGATGATGTGTGCAGTCCATGTGAGTGGTGAACATCTACTGTTTGCAAACTTCTCCTCCCTGCTCCCGGTAAATCTAGTGAGGTCATCAGTCCCATGTCACTCCACCTCAAGATGGTCTTGTTACTCTAGATGCCCAGAGTTGCCATCCCTCTAAAAAGCACAGTCATTAGTCCAGAGATGATTATGGGACATTAGCAGAGAAGTCAGGGTCCTTTCTGTGCTTTTGATAGGAATGATAGAAGAGGGGAATGTGCTACCCTCCACACACATACACACCTCTCTGAGGCCAATGGCTATCTTTGATGCCTCCTGTAGAGATCAACACAGGAAGCAGAGCTAAAGAGATGAAAATGATATTTAAATCCCTAGATTTGGCTATGCCCTTAGTTCCCCAAATGGGCTCAGAATCCATATAAAGTGGTGCAGATGAAGACTTCTTTTAAAAAGTACTTTATAATTTAAGAAATGGATACAAAGACTCTCTTGCACTCTGAGAAAACTCATCTGCCAATTTTGGTCTTGGAAAATAGGAGACCTTGAGGACAGAGCAATAGGAGCTAATTAGATGAAGCTTGAAGGTTCAAATCTTACAGGGAGGGACTTTAAGTATATTCTAGTCCAAGACCCTGGTTTAAATATGAGAAACCAAGGCTGGGAGGGCAAATGGGATTGCTTGAGAGAAGTCTCACTGTGGCTTCCACAGATCAGATGGCATTAGAATTTGGCAGAGGAGACTGGGATTGATGAGTGCTGGACCACAGAGGTACCTGGCCCTTTCGTGTTCATGCTTGCTTAATCTTCAGTTAACCTGGGAGATATATATTTTAGCTCCATTTGACAGATGATAAAATTGAGGTCAGAGAGGTTATATGACTCAGTGTCACATAGCTAACATGGAACAGAGCTGACCCTCAAATACAAGCCTACGTCCTTTTTTTCTCCTACTCTACCTTTACATGAAAAAAAAATATTATGAAGCAGAACATGGGAGTGGGACTTAGCAGTGATAACAATCCTTTTTCTATTTTTAAATATTTATTTTAGTGTTTAAGAGGAGAGAAAGGGGAGGGCCCAGAGCTCTCTCCATAGTTGTACATCATTAGTTGTGACATAGTTTCATTCCACACAGGTGAATATGGGACCATGCAGGGCAGGAACTGAACTGGGGGCCTCCCTCATGGGAACTGAGAACCTTCACAGCCATCCCGGCAGTTATGAGTTGCGCTGCAGCTCAGCATATGGTTTTCAAGACCAGGGTCAGGATTCAATCCCTGGACCTCATGGTTGCAAGGCAAGCGCTCAACCTGCTGAGCTATCCCAGTATCCAACAATCCTTATTCTTAAATAAGATGTCAGTGCCTGAGAGCATCTGGGAAAAGTCAAGGAAAGGACTTCAATAAAGGGCAAGACCTGGTTTAAAGTGCTAAATGAGCCCTTTAAACCTCCAAGTCCCAAATACCTTCTAAAAGTAGAGAAAGTTGAAATAGATAGTCTCAAAATAAATTTGCAAAATAATGAGTAGTGAGTAGCCCAGAATCCAAGAGATCTAAACTCCTTTACCTCGCCCTGATCAGTCCCTTCCCTGAGGTTTGGGTAGAAAGCAGCTGTCTACAGGGAACTCACAGGCATTGGAGTCAGTGATTTGAGGAGTCATTTGACAATTGCCTGAATAATGCTCACCTACTGGCCTCTTCCTGAGTTAGGAGAACCCTAATCACTAGGAGACTCTAAAACCCAAAGCCTGTCCTCTTGTGGTAGAATTTGTTTGTTGCTTAATAAATAAATAAATAAATAAATAAATACATGTTAACAGATTAAAATATAAATATTGGATTACTCCAATTCAGAGTCTAATGGACTTTGAGAGCACCTTTTCTCCAGCTCTGACTTAAGATCTCTTATAAACTGTTCAAGGCCTAGTCTCCATGCTTTTATGGAAGGCATCTACTTGCTGAGTTTCAGGTTCCAATTCAGCTCTGTCACACATATCTACCCTCTCTTGATAACAACAGAACTCAATTATAAATCTGCCTTCTTGACTGAAGTAGCCATCCATAGTCAACTGCTTTATTTTAATAAAACTGCTGCCTTATCTGGCTATCATGGGTCCAAGATAAAAGAAGATAGCGCCTAGTGAAGGAAATACAGTGATCCCTCGTTTTTCGCGGTTAATGGGGACCAGAACCTTCTGCGAAAGCTGAAAAACCGCGAAGTAGGATTTGCCCCTAGGAAATTTCGTGTATGCGGGTACAAGAATGTTTTAAATATGTAAACAGTATTCATACTTTACTCATTTAAGACAAAAATTACAACAGTATACGTATTTACTTCAACGTGTCAGTGCTAATAAGGTTAATGACAAAACCTTATACAGTAATAAACATTAATCAACATTGCTTTCTGAGAGAGGCGAAGAGTCTTGTATTGGTGGCAGAGGAGAGGCTCTCACTTGACTCGTAGAAGCTTTAGGCTCACTCGGAGACTCTTCTGCTGGAGGCGCTGACAGTAGAGCCGGGGGCTTTACCTTGGAGAGAAACATGGTGATGGGGAGTTGTTGTCTTTGTTTTTTCTTTTCCTTCAAAATTCCCCTGTACAAGGACATAACCCTGTCAACGCGATGGCTGAACTTGACAGCTCGAACCATATTGTCATCAATGTCTTGTGCAAATGGTTGCATCGCTCTTGCCATGTTGCACAATTGTTGCAGATTCTCCAGGGTAAGGCCACGCTTTTCAGTTTCTTCTTCGTCTTCCTCTTCGTTTTCTTCCTCACTTGCAGACTTTGTCATCTCAAGGAGGTCTTCATCGGTCAGTGGGTCCGAGTGGCAATCGATAAGGGCGCTGATGTCTT
>PVKE010047583.1:0-11871 GCA_004027555.1 Craseonycteris thonglongyai | reverse complement strand
AAAGCAATGACCGTGTTGGGTACATGCTAAATAAATTGAGACATGGCCCTGTTTCAGGGTACCTAGAATGTCAGAACAGTAATAAAAAATGAATATGCAGCAATACAGCTTGGCTCAGGTATGATAGGGTCAGTCAGGATTTCCTGGGGCAAATTTTAAGTCAACTTTTGAAGGATCAATGTGGAATGGCAAAGAGGAGAGGGAAGGACATTTCTTGGTAGTATATCAAGAATGAGGCCATTACATGAAAAGAACAAATTGTATGGAGAGAGCAAATAGAGTTCCCCATACTTTTTGACAGGTTAAAGAAGGGAAGTGTATTCCTACTATGCACTAGACACTAGGATGCTTTACATATGCTGATTCAGTCTCAGCAACACCCCCAACTAGGTATTATTATCCTTAGTTTTACAAATGAGGAATAAAACTATCTTCACAGTTTTAAGAGAAAGTAAGATTGCACAGAGGAAGATTTGAAACTGGAACTTAGGTCGTATCTGATGCCAAAGCCTCTGTTTTTCTGTTTCTGGGCAAGGCAAAGGTAGGTGTCAGGTACTAGTGGAGGGGGAGAGAAATTATATATTGTTGTGTTTTTTTTTCAGGAAAGTCAATAAACTGCCCAAATCAATAAATGCATTTGAAAGCTACAAAAACATTTGTGTATTTTGTGGCTGATTTGGGATTACTTTACCTTTTCTTCCTTTTAGCAGGAAGGACAAAATAGATGTCTGACTCTATTAATTCTGTGGTCCTCTGTTAAAGGAAAAAAGAAAAATGCCTGGAGTTCCGAATGGAAATGTTTGCCACATAGAACCAGAACCACATGGGGGCCACAGTGGACCAGAACTTCAACGCACAGGGCGGTAAGTTCTGGGATGTTTCACAGCTGATTCTGCTTGCTGGGCAGAAGTTGTGTAAAGGAATGAGTCATCCTATTTGCTTTCTGCCTTCTTCTCTGTAGTATCTTACTTAATTGGCTGGAAATGATTTTTCAAATGAACCACTGTCTAGGTATTTTGAATATATCAAATATTGTATTCATTCATTCAAGTTTCTCAAAACACCTACCATGTTCTGTCTTACCTCTAGTACTTCCCACACATTGTTCCCTCTGATTTGAATACATGTTTCCTTCCTTATCTCCTGGCTAACTGCTACTTATCCTTCTTGTCATTTCCTTTGGAAAGTCTTCCAGGACTCTAAAGATAAGGTTAGGTATTCCTGCAATGTGCTGTTACAGTTTTGAGCTCTTTCCTCTGCCTACCCCCCAACCCCAACCCTGTTAGAGCTCTTATCATACCTATTACTTGATTCATTGTCTTTCCTGCTAGAAAGTTTGCTCCATAAAGGCAGGGACCCTGTTATATTCCTAGTACCCAGCACAGTGCCTTACACAGAGCAAGCACTCAATATCTGATGGATGGATGGATGGATGAATGAATGAATGAATGAATGAATGCTTTTATAATGATGTCTGTTCAGTACATGATTGGACTAGGTATGAATAAATATTGAGTGATTATTTTAAGAAACTTCTATCAGGTAGAAAAACAGATACTACTTTAGGTATATGTCTAAAAATAGACAATCATATTTCTAGGCCAAAATTTTAAGGAGGGATGTCCAAGAAGGAGGTTCTCTATGGTAGGTGAAGGAAACAGATCCCCAGAAAAGGACATTTTATTTGTCAGGTAGGAAGGTGGTAAAAGAGAATGGATGATATTTCGGGTTGGAGTGACATCCAGAGGTATTCCCCAGATCGTGGGAGAAGGTTGAGACTATAGTTCTCGCTCTGCAAGTTGTGCTTGTGTGTAAGAAGATTGTGTGGAGATTCTTAGGACAGGACTCAGATCATGGAAAGAAGCTTTTAACACCCTCTACTCCCTTGCTTTCACTTAATTTTTTTTTCCTTCTTGCCTTAAGTTGCTTTTCTTATTTTTCTATCTTCAGTACCCTACCCAATAGAAACTCAAGGCTTTTTTTGAATAGTGGAGAGATTTATTTTTTCATTCTTGGAAACTCAGGGAGAGGAAATGAGAAAAGACAGAGAAATAGGAGAGAATGCCACTCAATTAGCAGTTTCCTGATAGGGGAGTATGTTTCCCGATTGGAGGAATGTATTTGAAGATGGGGAAAGATAACTAGGTTCTGGGGAAGGTTCTGGAGTAAAGGAGCCCTTTGATGGAAGGGGTCACTGAAAAGAGGGAGCAACATCTATGAGTAAATTTAACATTTTCTTTAAAGTTGGTTGGGGGCTGAATTGGGTGGGGAAGGGTGGTATAAAGAGGCAATTCAAGGGAAGCATCTGTCCTTAGAATAGATTCCAGGATTGAGACTGTCTTAGAAGGTGGTGATGATTTTAAGGGGAAAGGACTCATGTATGGATTTGATAATATTTCAGAGTTGTGATTTATCTTTTGAATATAGAGGGTGTCTACACCTCTGGATTTAGTTTGAAAGTAGTAGAAATGAGGGCAACAAGGTTTCCTCCAAACAGATTATTCATGCAGAGGTAAGATTTCAGTTTTCTTTTGGTGTCAAAGACAAGAGAATAAACTAGGGTCCCAGGCCTTTTGATGAGAGTCACTTATAATCAATTTCATATGGGAGTTTGGAAGACCATTAGGTTGGCTCTCAACAGCTGTAGACTCTTGGAAATGGTGCCTGACAACCCAAAAGAAAATCCCTTATAGCGAGGACCATCACATGTTTAATCACCAACCCCAAATACGTTTACTCACAAATTCAAATGAAGTTTCAGGAAGTCCTCCCATAATGTCATGTCAGGAACTTTTGGAAATGACAAAGCTGAAAGGAAGAATTATCTTGGCCCAGAGCTTCAGTTTGCTTTATGTAAGAGATGCTTCCTCTTCCTGAGCTCCTTAAATTTCCCTCAGAGCCCTTTGTAAAAGACCTCAAGACACATGGCCTTGCTCCTGTTGTAACCCTTTAGGCCTGGTGACCTAATGCCTATATCAGGGACCGTAGTTCCATGCCTACTATGGCCCCTTTCCCAATCTCAAATTATATAGGGGGGTGAATGTGAACCTTTCAATGCAGGTAGACATATTTCTAGACCCTCTTGGACTGCACAGACTAAAAATAATTGAGTCTGGGTTTTATAATTCTTCATGCCTTTAGTTGTGTTTCCTTGAGTTGGTACACAACCTCGGGCAAAACTTGGAGACTTAGGGGATATTGTCCTCGTTGGATGGAGAGGTATTGGAAGATGTGGGAGTGAAGACTTGAAGGAGGAAGGAAAGGAGACCAAGTTAAACATAGTACTTTGTGTTTAGTAGTATCTGACCTGCCAAGCCAGAGCTCAGGCAGTGTGTTGGCCCTCCTTGACCTTAACAGAGGCAGTGATGCCAGTGTATTCCCACACATAACAAAGAGGAAAGTCTGATTAGTGTGCTCCTAGGCCAGAAACTTCACAGCAAAGAAGATACTCTGAAAAGGAGGTTTCCAAAGTAGATTTATTTATGTCATTGGGATGCCACTTTGGGAAAGGGTTAATGAAAATAAAGAATCAGGAGTTGCCATCTCGATGATCCCTCCACACTTCAAACAGGTTTCTTCCAAAGCACATCAGACAAAAGGCTGGCTGGCCTGTCCCTAAAGACTTCCAGAGAAGGGTTCCCTAAGTCAGTGCTCCAGAGCCTAATGATCCTCTACACGGGTAAGTCCTTTCTTGCATCAAGCTTAAATTCATGTCCCTGTGTGCCTTCTTCCCCCATCCCCACAAATAAAAAGTTGAACATTAAAGAGAGTGTTGAAAGGGAAAGGAAGTCTCAGATGTGGAGAGAAGAATCCATGTCTGATAAATATCTTAGTAGATGTGCAATTATGGTCTGATTTTATGCACGAATGAGGTATGTGGCTGACTCCATAAACAGTGTTCTGAAATTATACCATCAATAAGAGTTTCAGATCTTTTCTCTTACCTCGTAATCACTTCTAGGCATACAGATGTTCTTCCTTTCTATGGCTTCTCATAAATCCATTTCATATAAATCTTTTGTCTCTGAACATGTCTCCTGCATCCAAGAGCCAACCAATCATGGCAGCATCTCATTTTGCCTCAGTGGGGAGAGGCTCATTATTGCAGAAGGAGAGTCTTTTCCCAGAATAATACCCTTTACAGGAAGGTTATTAGTTATTTAGAGGTGATATTCACATGGTACTAAGATGCTATGTTGGCTAAGGACCCAGAAACACTTGAATCTTTCCCCACACTAATTGCAATTACCTGTAAGTTCCTTGAGGGGCTATTTACCCAGAAAAGAAAGCCAGAAAAATATTACAAACTGGAGCCTTGGCCCCAAACCCTGAGGCGGATCTTTTGTGCTCTAGGTTAGACCCTATGATAGCTCCTTACTTACACTAGATTTGCCAGACAGGTGTTTAAAACCAGAGCAGGTCTCCAGATTGTGATGTTACTACTGTAAATTGAGGAAGGGTGAATCCCAACTACACCCATCCAAACCAGAGGAAAAGAGCAGAACAGTGTCTGCCCTGTGTCTACCTGCACACCCATTATACCTGGCAAGATGAGAATAAAAGTTTGTTGTGCCTTCTCCCCTGTCATGTAGATTCCAGACCTTGTGGTACCCCCTCCAGGCTCCAAAGCAGGGTGAGAGAAAGCACTGGCCATGCCCCCCCTAGTGAGAGAGTAAGGTTTCTTTTTTTTTTTTTTTTTAAATATTTATTTTATTGTTTTTGACAGAGACAGAGAGGACAGAAACAGAGAGAGACAGAGAAAAGGAGGAGGGCCCAGAGCAGTCTCCATAGTTGTATGTCATCAGTTTTCAACATGGTTTCATTCTACACAGGTTGGTGTAGGCTGCACAGGGCAGGAACTGGGCTGGGGGCCTCCTGCATGGGAGGCATGCCCCCAGGGGCCAAACCGGGGGCCTCCTATATGGGAAGCACACCCCAGTTCAGCATATGGATCCACATGGGCCAGAGCCAGGATTCAATCTTCAGTCCCTGGGACAGCAAAGCAAGCGCTTAACCCGCTGAGCCATCCTGGCTTCCCTAAGAACAGTTTTTTTTTAAGCTTTTTATTACGGTATAGATTCAAACATATTATATAAACAAAAAGAGAGGATAGTATGATTAACCCCCATGTATCCATCAGCAGCTGTTAATATTTTGCCAATCTTGTTTCATCTATTTCTTCTCACTTGTTTTATTTTTATGTTTTTCTAGATTATTTTATTATTTTTTAAAAGATTTTATTTTTAATTGTTTTTTTTGAGAGGAGGGAGAGAGAGAGAGAGAGAGGGAAGGAGGGAAGGCCCTGAGCAGTCTCCATAGTTGTACATCAACAGTTGTGACATGGCTTCATTCCACACTGGTGGATGTGGTGCTCTGGGGGTGGGGGACCAAATGGTAGGGGTGGGGGTGGGGCTTCCCGAATGAGAGGTGAAAACCTTTACTGCTGAGTCATTCAGTGGTTACCATTTGTGCCACAGTTCAGCATATGGGTCTGCATGGGCTGGGAATCAAACCCCAGACCTTGCGTTTGCTAGGCAAACACTCAACTGCTGAGCTATCCTGGCATCCCTCTAGATTTTTCTAAGCCAAATCACCAGTAGCATGTCATTTACCTCTACCTACTTTAGCATGTATCTTTGATAAGGATATTAAAAAATATATCATGCCATTATTAAAATCTAACAAAATTAACAATAATTCTTTAAATTGTATAATGCTCAGTTCATATTCATCTTTTTGTGATTGTCTAACATCTTTTTTAGAGTTCATCTGTTTGACATAGGATACAGTCAAGGTTTGCATTTGGTTATTATGTTCCCATTCTGTAACAGCCCTTCCTCCTTTTTTTCTATGCTATTGATTTGTAGAAGAAACCAGGGAATTTGTCCTGTTGAATGCTGAATGGCTCTTTTTCTTATTCACCTAACAACTTTTGTGGTGCAGTGACTCCACTCTTAGAAAAAGTGACCCGTTATGGGAACACTACTCTTTGGTGTAGGGTAGGCTATCTTGTTCTTGATCTGTCTCATCCTTGGTAAGTAGAGATGGGTCCTGCCACCAAGTCCTGTTGATTCTAACTCCTGATTAGCCCTTGAATCCACCTACTTCTCATTGTAATCCACTGCCTCCAGTCTTGCCCCACATTCCATCTATTATACCTCTGCCAGAGTGATCCTTCCAGAATGCAGGTTTAATTTTGTCCCACCCATGTTTACAATCCTTCAGTGACTTGACATGCCATTAGGATAAAGTTCTAATTCCTTAAAACAGTCTATAAGGCCCTTGTGACTCAGCTTTTCCTGCTTCTCCAGCCTCACCTATTGGTATTTTGCCTATCACACTGTCTTATCTAGCTATATCTCTTTCAGCACCTTGAACCTGTTCTCTCATGCTAGCACCTCTGCCTCATCAGGCTAACTCCTGGTTCATTCTGAGTCCCCACTGAAATGCTGTTCTGTGTTGCGATGGCACCCTCACTACACTGCCTGTCTCCTGCACCTTTAATCCTGGAGAGAAGGGCTATGTTTGTCTTGCTCACTGCTGTATCTCTAGTACCTGACACAGTGCCTGGCACAAAGTATCTGCTACTTTTATCAACTACATGAATGACTTATTATGCTAATTTCTCAAGAGTAAGATGGGTAGTTGTTCAGTATCAGAAAGCAGCGCATGTGAAAGAGGCTTTTTACCTAGAAAAGATATAATAAAACTATTGTAGTACCTTGAACTAATTTTGTACATTGCCTCCTAATAGCTCAGAATTTGAAGTTTGAAGCTGACACTTAATTTCATATTAATTTTTTTGGAACTTTTTATTGAATTGTTAATATGTACATTCAAATTAATGTATTTTTCCATGTGTAAGACAATACTTTTGTCTAAAATTGTTAGATCAAAAATTGGGGGTCACCTTATACATGGCAGTAACCTGGAAATTGATTTCTTAATGTTGGGTTAGAAAAGTAGAGGTTGTCTTATACATGGGGGTATCTTATACGTGGAAAAATATGGTAATTCTTTTTATGCTGGGAATAATCATTCAAATTTTATGCTCTTGGTTGCAAATAGAATCTATGCTGAACCCAGACAAATCTCTTGCACTTGGGGTCAAATTGAAGCCAAAGTATTACCTTAATACAGAACACATTTGAAGTGCTTTTAAATGTGTGCTGTTCATATGCGGAAGAGAAACTGTGTTAGAGGCTTGTCTGCCATGTTTCTACAGGCTGTTTGGGGGCTTGGTGCTGGACATCAAGCGGAAGGCCCCCTGGTACTGGAGCGACTACAGGGATGCACTCAGCTTACAGTGTTTGGCCTCCTTTCTGTTCCTGTACTGTGCCTGCATGTCACCTGTCATCACTTTTGGGGGATTGCTTGGAGAAGCCACTGAGGGACGCATAGTAAGAACTTTTAACCACTTTTGATGGTCCCAAAGAAGACTTAAAATATTGTGACGGCAGTCAAGTCCACTGCACAGGGAGGATTTCCTGGGCTAGGACTGAGGAGATTGGAGTCTTCTTATTGAATTACTATGGTGTTCTGACATCACACCATGCAGCAACACAGTTCTTCCTTTAGAACAGACTCTCTTCTGCTTGAATATCAATGTCTATAGTTTATTGTCCATTGAATTGCCCATTTCTCCAAGGATAGAAAATGATGTATTAATGTCATTTGAAAATAAGACTTAAGGTGATTTCTGTATGATAGCCCATTGTGTGAATGGTATCACTGTGTTTTCACTATATATTTAAATACTGAATTGAGTCACCACACAACAGGACTTATTTAAGGAATTATATGTGGATGGAATTGTGTACCTGAATTATCAAAATGATACCATTTACAGGAGTATTAGATAGTGTGTACTTATCATTCTTGCTGAGATGAGATGCAAGCAAATGACTTGTCAGTACACATGAGAGTTAAGTCAGGAATGTACATAAACCCACCCACACTACTCATTTCAGCTGAACTGTGGACTCAGTGATGGTTTTTCTTCCTTCTCAGAGTGCAATTGAATCCTTGTTCGGAGCCTCCATGACTGGAATTGCCTATTCCTTGTTTGCGGGGCAGGCTCTCACCATCCTAGGAAGTACGGGGCCAGTGCTTGTTTTTGAAAAGATTTTGTTCAAATTCTGCAAGTAAGACATGATTTTCTGAAAACTCTGACTGGATGTGTTATTGTGCTATTAGGGTTGAATGTCAGTGTCTCAGGCGAGTATAAGCAGGCAAGTATCATTCTGGATGGTAAAAACCTGAAGGAAGACCATCATTTGGTCAGTTGTCCTGTGCCCAGGTAGTACTATACCTGAAACAGTACATCTCATAGTCTTAAAGAGCTTTATTGATGTCCCTCAGCCATTATTGAAACCTTGGCTTTTTATCTTTAAAAAATCTTTCCCTAGCCAATTCAAACTCCTCAACTTCCATTTCAAGTCAGTTTTTAATTTGGCTTAACATACCTCTTCATATTCTGGTTGCTAGTGCTGGTGGGGGCTCAGCAGTGCCGTTGTTTCTCTACTTTTCCTATAAAATATTTTTTCCATTTTGTATAAAAAGGAGCATGTGGAGCAAGGCCCAGCTCCTTTTTCTTAACTACAAGAATAAGATCTTAATTATGTGGGACAGTAATGGCAGAAATGTGTATGGGACAATTCCTTCTCCACTTTCTATGTCCTTGCTATGGCAAATACCACCCATGTAGCAAATCTTTGTCACAATAGTCCCAAGGCAGTATTTAGGAGTGAAGTGCAGTCAGAATTAGGGAGACACTAGGTTGCAATCCTGGGGTAGGTAATATGAGATGAATTTACCACGTTTCTGACCTTTGTCTCTTAACACCATCCATCCAGGCCTTTTAATGAACTATGGTCTTGTTTCAGAGACTACGCTCTTTCATACCTCTCCTTGCGAGCTTGTATCGGGCTGTGGACCGCCTTCCTGTGTATTGTCCTTGTGGCAACTGATGCCAGTTCCCTTGTCTGCTATATCACTCGCTTTACTGAAGAAGCGTTTGCCTCCCTGATTTGCATAATTTTCATCTATGAAGCAATTGAAAAGCTGATTCACCTAGCCGAGACCTACCCCATCCACATGCATAGCCAACTGGACCACCTTAGCCTGTATTAGTAAGTATACTTTCTGCTGGCCTTTTTTTGTTCTAAATTTTTGTTGTTGTTGTTAAATTTATTGGAGTAACATTGGTTGATAATAATTACATTGTTTCCAGGGGTACAATTCTACATTACATTGTCTGTGCATTGCATTATGTGATCACCACCCAGAGTCAGCTCACTTTCCATCACCATATGTTTGATTCCCCCGCCCTACTCCCTCCCCACTGGCTGCAGCTCTCCCACCCACAGCTCTCCCACCCACCTTCCCCTCTACCCTCAGGTAACCACTAAACTATTGACTGTGTCCATGAGTTTTTGTTTCTTTGTTACTTTCAGTTTTATATTCCACCTATAAGTGAGATCATATATTTGTTGATTCTTTTAGTCTTAACTTATTTCGCTTAATAAGATGGTTTCAAGGTCCATCCATGTTGTCACAAATGGCTGTATTTCATTTTTTCTTATCACTGGGTAGTATTCCACTGTGTAAATGTACCACAACTTCTTTATCCAGTCATCTCTCAAAGGACACTTTGGTTGATTCCATGACGGCCACTGTGAACAGTGCTGCAATGAACATTGGGGTACATATATTTTTGCAAATTCAGATTTTCAAGTTTTTTGGGTAGATACCCAGAAGAGGGATTGCTGGGTCATATGGCAATTCCATTCCTAATTTTTTGAGGAATCTCCATACTGCCTTCCATAATGGTTGTACCAGTTTACATTCCCACCAGCAGTGTATGAGGGTCCTTTTTCTCCACAGCCTTTCCAGCACTTGTTATTCCTTGTCTTATGGATTATAGCCATTCTAACAGGTGTGAGGTGGTATCTCATTGTGGTTTTAATTTGCATCTCCCTAATTGCTAGTAATGTTGAACATTTTTTTATGTATCTGTTGGCCTTTTGTATGTTTTCATGGGAGAAGTGTCTGTTTAGGTTTTCTGCTCATTTTTTAATTGGATCATTTGTTTTTTTGTTGTTGAGTTGCATGAGTTCTTAATATATTTTAGATATTAGCCCCTTATCAGAGGCATTCTTTGCAAATATTTTCTCCCATTCAACTGGTTTCCTTTTTACTTTGTTGACGGTTTCCTTTGCTGTGCAGAAATTTTTTACTTTGATTTAGTCCCATTCATTTATTTTTTATTTTACTTCCCTTGCGTTTGGGGTCAAGTTCATAGAGTACTCTCTGAGCCCAAGATCTATAAGCTTAGTACCAATGCTTTCTTCTACACACCTTATTGTTTTGGGTCTAATGTGAGGGTCTTTAATCCACTTTGAGTTAATTTTGATAAATGGTGACAGTTCACAGTCCAGATTCATTCTTTTGCATGTTGTTTTTCCAATTTTTCCAGCACTATTTACTGAAGAGACTTTCTTTTCTCCATTGTATATTTTTTGTTTCTTTGTCAAAAATTATCTGTCTGTATATTTGTGGGTTTATTTCTGGGTTTTCGATCCTGTTCCATTGTCTGTAGGTCTATTTTTCTGTTTGATACCAATACCTAGCTGTTTGATTATTGACACTTTGTAGTATAGACTAAAGTCAGGGGTCATGATGCCTCCAGCCTTATTCTTTGTTCTGAGGATTGCTTTAACAATTTGGGTCTTTTGTGGTTCCATATGAATCTGATGATTTTTAAAAATCTATCTCGCAAAAGAATGGCTGTGTGATTTTGATGGGAACTGCATTAAATCTGTATATTGCTTTGGGTAATATGGCCATTTTAACTATGCTGATTCTTCCAATTCATGAACATGGAATATCTTTCCATTTCTTTGTATCTTCTTCAATTTCTTTTAATAGTGTCTTATAGTTTTTTGTGTATAAGTCCCTCACATTCTGTTAAGTTTATTCCTAAGTATTTTATTCTTTTTGTTTTGATTGCAAAAAGTATTGTTTTTCTCATTTCTTTTTCTGAACTTTTGTTGTTTGAATATAAAAATGTTGTGGGTTTTTGTACATAGATTTTGTATCCTGCAACTTTACTGTATTCATATATTATTTCTAATTGTTTTCTGGTGGAGTCTCTAGGGATTTCTATATAAAGGACCATGTCATCTGCAAAACGGGACAGTTTAACTTCTTCACTCCCAATTTGGATGTCTTTTGATTTCTTTCTCCAGCCTGATGGCTCTGGCTAGCACTTCCAGCACTAGGTTGAATAGCAGTGGTGACAGGGGACATCCCTGTCTTGTTCCTGATTTTAGAAGAAAAGGTTTCAGTTTTTCCCCATTCAGTATGACATTTGCTGAGGGTTTGTCATATATGGCCTTTATTATGTTGAGGTACTTTCCTTCTCTACCTATTTTATGAAGTGTTTTGATCATAAATGGATGTTGTATCTTGTTGAATGCTTTTTCTGCATCAATTGATGTAATCATATGGTTTTTATCTTTTAATTTGTTTATGTGGTGAATCACATTGATCTATTTGCATATGTTGAATTATCCTTGTGCCCCTGGGATGTATCCCACCTGATTGTGATGTATAATCGTTTTTTTGTTTGTTTGTTTTTTATTGTTAAATTTATTGGGGTGACATTGATTGGTAACAATTAGATAGTTTCCGGATGTACAAGTCCATATCACATCACCCATGCATCGCATTATGTGCCCACCACCCAGAATCAGCTCCTCTTCCATCACCATATATCCAGTGTCCACTCCCACCTCCCCCCACCAACTCTCCTTCCCCCCTCCTCCCCCCTCCCCAGGTAACCACCAAACCATTGAGTGTGTCCATAAT
>PVKE010047582.1:0-11871 GCA_004027555.1 Craseonycteris thonglongyai | reverse complement strand
AAGCCGGAGCCGAGGCCCCGAAACCAGGACGCCATCGCCATCGCCGCGGGTTCAACGACCTGCCTGCTCACAGAGAAGCCTGCAGCCTCGTGGGACGACCCCGCCAAATGTCCTCCAAGCCCAGCCTGCACCAGGCCAAGCACCCTCAGGATGCTGTGTCACAGTGAGGAGTTGCCTAGCAACGCAGAGGCCTCTCCTGAGACTTGGCCAGGGGCCAACCCCTGTGACACAGTCACCTCCAAGGGGCCTCTGCTCACTCCATGACTTCCAGCTGTCCGGGCTGGGCCTCTTCCTGATAGAGCCACTGCTTCCTCTGCTTCAGGGATGTCCCCTGCTCTGTAGCCACTCCTGCCAATGCCACGTGGTGGCTGTCATACCCACGGGGAATGCTGCTCTTTAGTTTTCAAGAAACTTCACTTTAATTTTTAAAGTAGCGGACACGTTTATATTCCCACCAGAAAATAGGAGTGACCCACTTCCTTCATGCACTTGTCAACATTTCGCACTCTTACTATTTTTATTTTATCCATGTGAATAGGTGTATAGTAACATGCCACCGTGGTTTTAATTTGCATTTCCTTAATGTCTGAATTTAAAATATTTTATGTTTTAACTTGCTATCCATACATCTTTTGTAAAACGTCTCTTCACATCTTCTGTCCATTCCCTATTTATATTGCTTGTGTATGTGTATATTTTTATTAATTTTTTTATTTTTTAAAAGATTTAATTTTGTCATTTTTGACACAGAGAGGGAGAGGGAGAGACAGAGAGAGACAGAGAGAAGGGAGAGGGCCCAGAGCAGTCTCCACAGTTGCACATCACATAGTTTCACTGCACTGGTGTGAGCAGGGCTGAGCAGGGCCGTAACAGGGCCAAGGTGTCACTCTGGTGAGGAGCAAACTGGGGGCACACCCAGTTCATCAACGGGTCCACATGGGCCAGGGTTTGATACGGAGAACCCGGGGATGTACCACGTGCGCTCAACCCACTTAACCATCCTGGCGTCCCCTGATATCACTTTTTTTTTTTTTAATATTTGTTTTATTGATTTTTGACAGAGAGAAACAGAGATAGAGACACAGAGAAGGGGGAGGGCCCAAAGCAGTCTGCATAGTTGACAGCATTAGTTTTTTCATTTAGTTTCACCCCACAGGTGGGTGCAGGGCTGTGCAGGGCAGGAACTGGGCCGGGAGCCTCCCACATAGGTCCCGGCAAGAACTGAACTGGGGACACACCCCAGTTCAGCATATGGGTCCACATGGGCCAGAGCTGGGATTTGATCCTCGGTCCCCGGGGTTTCAAAGTGAGCGCTTAACCTGCTGAACCATCCCAGCTTTCCCTGATATCACTTTTTAATCATAGGAAAGTGTTTTTCTTTGGAATCTATGTTTATTTTCCTGCCTTTTTACACTGGCTCCATCTTTCAGCACTATGTTTAGTAAGAATGGTGAGAACACATGTCCCTTCCTTGTTCCTAGTCCTAGGGAAACAGGTACAAGTGTTCCCCAGAAACACAGAGCAAATCAAACACTCACACAGATTTCTTATGAGGAACTGTCTCACCTAAGTATGGAGGTAAAGTAAGGGATGACATGATAATTCTCAGCTCATGCAATGAGGCCAGAGAAAAGAGGCAAATTATTTCTGTCTCCATCTTCTGTTCTCTTGGGACCCTCAAAGGACTATTGACGCCCACTCCTAACGAGCAAAGCAACCACCTTTACCAAGTCCACTGACTCAAAGGCTGATATCCCTGGAATACCCTCATGCACATACACAGACATCTATAAAACAGAATACCATTTATATTCTCTTGGTTGGAAAACATCAAAATTAAGACAATGACAATGAAACGGCTCACCAGGCACAGCTACTGTACATGTGATTCTGTATTGGGCCTGGATGGATCTAAGGGCTCAGAGGTTTACAGTGAGTTTAGCGTCTTCACGTCTTCCCAGTTGACTGCCCCTTAGGTTTCGTGCATTCTGAAGTCTCCCTGATGGACCCAGAAAGCGTCTCGTTTCCGCCTTGAGTTGGTGACGTTTCTGGGCCAGACCCTTCCTACCACCCTGTGCAGGGAAAAGAGTGGGTTCCTCTTGTAAGGTGTCCAACCGTCCTCCTTTAGGGAGGACAGTCCTCCTTTTGGAAGGCCTGTCTTCCCTCGAAAAGTGTCCTCCTAGATGTCCTTCTTTTCAATATGTAAAAGCTAATTTGTAAATCTCTAAATATTTAATAACAAAAATTTCCCATAATGATGAAAGAAAACACGTATTTATTTTTATGTAAGCAGTAATTTTGTTGTGACTACAATCGAGGAGAGAATATAATACTTCTCAAAAATGACACATTAACAAAAAATATTCAATCAAACAATATTCATATCATATAATAATTAATCATAATATGCCTTTGTTATCTATTTATTATAATGCTTTATATTTAGGTATTGTTTCAAAGAATAAATTTTTTATTTGCAATATTTGTTTCTTTAATTTATTTATGTCCTCCTTTTCATTGGAAAAAAGTTGGTCACCTTAAGATAAACAACTTGATATCTGTCCCGTATAAATACATACCATATTTTCCGGCGTATAAGACGACCGGACATATAAGACGACCCCCTAATTTTACAGTTAAAACATAGGTTAGGCCTATATTCGCTGTATGAAATTACAGCCTTGGAAGTGGGGGGTAGTCTTATACAGCGAATATAGGCCTAAACCTATGTTTTAACTGTAAAATTACGGGGTCGTCTTATACGCCTGGTCGTCTTATACGCCGGAAAATACGGTACCTATTTTTAAAAGTGAGCCAATGTGACATACCTTCTTAACAATATGAATTCTCTCAGAAAGATCATGAAAAATTGCCAAAGAGGACACAACATATTAAAGACCAGAGGCTTTCATGCCAGGATCCTATTTGGCTATATAGAGAATCTGGTAGAATACAACACAATACATACACACTCACAAATCTATTGTGTGTTACAGATTAGTGTTTATGTGCTTAGAGAATGTTTCTCTTTTATATTAGGGATAATCTATTCCTTTGTACTCTATTGTGGTTTAGTTATGTGGTTCTCTTTAGATTAAAAAAAAGACTACTTTGGGATGCCAGGATAGCTCAGCGGGTAAATGGCTTGCCTCACAATGGCAAAATCTGGGGTTCCATTCCCAGCCCTGCCCCATGCAAACTCATATGCTGAACTGTGTGCAACTGGTAACCACCAGGATAACTGTGACGAAGGTTATCGCCTCCTACGCAGGTGGCCCCTGGTTCTGTTCCTGTCCCATGCAGCCCCACATTCACCTGCGTGGAATGAAACCATGTCTCAATTAATGATGTACAACTATAGAGACTGCTCTAGGGCCTCCCCACTTATCTCTCTCTCTCTCTCCCATCTCCTCTCAAAACAATATAACAAATCTTTAGGGAGAAAAAATACTTTGAGCAACTTTTCTTTCTTTAACCTAATAAACTCCTTCTCACTGCAAGATCTTTGGTATTCTTCTGCCTTCTTATTTGGCTTCTTTTATTCTTTTTCCAACATTAGCGTACACATCATTTTTATCCAATGTCCAAGGTTGATTTAGGTACCTGTTTTATGCTTTCATTGAACACTTTTCTTGGTAATACTGATTGCAACTGTAATTAAATAATTATTCCTATAATTAAATATTTTATAATTATTTATAAAATATCCACATTGTTGATCATTATGTTCCCCAGTTCTTAATACACTTAGCACAAAATAGGTCACTGAAATATATTTTTGAATAAATACCAGAATGAAGTAATTTTGCCATCTTCTAGTGTTAGCCTAGGTGAATATATTCTGAAATATATTACACTGTAATTTTTACACTTTGTCACCTGTTATTTTAACAAAGAGTGTTCAGTAACTCTCCTACTTTCTTTTCAGATTTTCGCAGGTCAAGTAACTCAGACAGATTTGTAACACTTTTATGCCACTATTTTCAAATAAAATTATGACTCCCATGTCCTCTACCATAAAAGGCCAGTGCAACTTTATTATATTTCTGTGTTTTGTACAGCCTTCCAGTTAATTTAGACTGGAATTTTTCTCTGCTTTCTATGAGAACATGGGTGTCAGCAGCTTTCAGTCATTTCTTTTTTTTAATTGGTCTTTAAACATTATACTTGGAGTACCATTAAGTCCAGTGCAGAAAAGCTGAGACCAACAATGATTTTTAACTTAAGGGCAATACCCTGTAAAGGGTAAGGACCCATATTATCAATGGTTTGTATAAATATTTGTATAAACATATAAATGTGTATGCACAACAAAGAATAAATGGCGTTACTTATGTCTTTAAAAGAGACAGAAACTAAAATATAAGACAGAAATTAAAAATATATATATCCTCACAGCTCATTAGATAATTACTGAAAAATCCATATTGTGAGGGGTGTTCATGTATAATAATTTATTAAAAGGCCACCTTAAAAATTATACAAAGTTAAGTATAAAATTCATATAGAAAATACATACAGACCAATGAAATGCAATTGAGGTCTATAAATAAACCCATATGTTCATGGCCAACTGATTTTTTAGAAGAGTGCAAAATCCATTCAATGGGAAAAGAACAGTCTATTCAACTAACGGGGCTGGTACAAAGAGATGTCCATTTTAAAAAAACTGAAAATAGACACCTACCCATTACCATATGCAAAATTAGCTCAAAATGAATCAATGACCTAATATAAAAGCTATAACCATGAAACTCTTACACTAAAATATAACGGTTAATTTTCATTACTTTGGATTTGGCAATGCATTCTTAGACATGACACTAAAAGCATTAGCAACACCAAAAAAAACACAACAACAAACAAACAAAAAAAACTAATTTCATCAAAATTCAAAATATTGTACATTCAAAGACACTATCAAAATAGTAAGAAGAGAAACTACAAAATGGGAGGAAGTATTATTTGTAAACCATGTATCTGGTAAAGGTTTAATGTGTAGAATATGTAAAAATTCCTAACACTGAACAAAAGCCACCACCCCCAAAATGGGCAAAAGACCTAAGTAGACCCAAGAACATATGCAAATGGCCAATAAGTACATGAAAAGTTGCTCAGCATCATTAGTCATAAGGGAAATGCACATCAAAAATGTTAGGAGATATTATTTTACCCACACAAGGATATTCTAATCAAAAACATAAAATAATGTGGAGAATTTGGGACTCATATATTGCTGATGGTAATGTAAAATTATATAGTCACTGTGGATAACAGTTTGAAGGTTCCTTGACAAGTTAAACATAGCATTAGCATATGTTTCAGCAATTCCACTCTTGGGATGTATATCCAAAAGAGTTGAAAACAGAGATGAAAAGAGATACTTGTATGTCAATGCTTATTTCAGTTTCATTCACGATAGCTAAAGGCAGAAATAATGTAAGTATTCATCAACATATGAATGAACAAAATACAGTATATCAACACAATGAAATATTATTCCGCCATAAAAATAAATGACATCTGATACACGTTACAACATAGATAAACCTTGAAAATATGCTAAGTGAAATAAGCTAGACACAAAAGAATAAATATTATATGATTCCACTCACATGAAATATAAAGAATAGGAAACTTTATAGAGATAAAATGATTAGAGGTTGCCAGGGGTAGGTTTGAGAAGGCATGGGTAAGTGATTAATTAGCAGATTTTCATCACCTCAAACAAATTCTGAAAGGTTGAAGAATTTCACTCTGGGATCACAAAAATGTTTTAGGAATAGATAATTATGATGACTGAAAAACACTGTGAATATATTTAATGCCAATGATTTGTACAATAAAAACTAATTAATATGGCCAGTTTTATGTTATACCTTTTACAATAATATTTTTGAAATAATTTAATTAATAAAGATTAGCAATACTTTTTGGGATGTGTATCCTCAGGCAATCACAACAAAATAAAAAATAAACAAATGGGATCGCGCTGAACTAAAAAGCTTTTGAGCAGCAAAGGAAATCATCAATAAAATGATATGGCAGCCGACTGAATGGGAGAAGATATTTTCACATAATTTATCTAATAAGGGGGTAATACCCAAAACACACAACTTAACCCCTACAAAACAAGCAATCCAATTTTAAAATAGGCAGATGACCAGAATAGACACTTCTCCAAAGATAGCCAACAGATACATGAAAAGATGCTCAATATCACTAATCATCAGGGGCATGCAATTCAAACCATAATGAGATTTCACCTCCTACCCATCAGAATGGCAATCATCAAAAAGTCAACAAATAAGTGTTGGCAAGGATGTGGAGAAAAGGGAACCCTCATGCACTGTTGATGAGATTGTAAATCAGTGCAGCTATTATTAAAAACAGTATGGTGGTTTCTCAAAAAATTAAAAAGATAGAACTACCACATGACCTAGCAATTCCATTTCTTGATATCTATCTGAAGAAAACAAAAACACTAATTCAAAAAGATATATTCACCCCGATGTTCACTGCAGCATTATTAACAATAACGAGATATGGAAGCAATCTAGGTGTCAACTGATATATGAACAGATAAAGATGTGGTTTATATACACAACAAAATATTACTCAGTCATACAAAATAACAAAACCTTGCCATTTGCAACAACATGGATGGATTTAGAGGGCATTATGCTGAGTGAAATAATTCAGACAGAGAACGACACATACTGTATAATTTCATTTATATGTGAAATCTGAAAAAAATACAAACAGACTCAGATACAGAGAACAAACTGATCATTGCTGTGGGGATGGGAAGGATAGGTGGAAAGAAGAAAGGGAATAAGAGATATAGACTTCCAGTCATAAAACAAGTAAGTCATGGGGATGTAATGTACAACATTGGAAAAACAGTCAATAATATCATAAAAACTTTGTATAATGACCGATGGTTACCAGACTTATCGAGGTGATCATTTTATAAGGTATATAAATATGAAATTGGTATGTTGTACCCTGGAAAATAATATATTATTGTATGCCAACTATACTTTAATAAACTAAAAAATAATTTTTTTATTAAGACTGTGCCCAAGTAAAAGAAATATCTGTTAAAATAGAAGAATGGGGGATGCTAGGATGGCTCAGTGGATTGAGCACTTGTCTTGCAGCCTTGCAGTTCAAGGATCATATCCTAGCCCCAGCCCATGCAGATCCATATGCGGAACTGAGGTGTGCCCCTGGTTCGACTCCCACCATGGTGAGCTTCCCACGTGGAGACCCCGGATGGGTTACTCCCCAACCATGTTTTCCATCTAGGAGGCCCCCAGCAGGGGCATGCCTCACGTGCAGGAGGGCTCCTGGCCTGGTTCCTGCCCTGTGCAGACCAGTGCCCACCTGTGGAGTGAAACTATATTGAAGACTAATGACATAGAACTACAGAGACTGCTCTGGGCCCTCCCCCTTCTCTCTCTCTCTGTGTGTGTCTCTCTTTCTCTGTCTGTCTGTCTCTCTCTCTCTTTCTCTCTCTGCCAAAAACAATAAAAATAAATCTTTTTAAAAAGTTAATAAAAAGAAGAAGGGTCCATCCTTCATCCTTTCTCCTTAACTCGAGAAAGTATTGAATATCATCCCATATGTTAGGTTACAGTATGAAAACTATTGAACTGCTTCTCATAGATGAGGATACACTATGAAAACTATATTGATCTTTAGAAAACCCTCTCCTCTCTAAACTGAGCTTGAATATTTATTTACAATAAGGAAATACATCACAGCAAATTACAACTTAAAAAATCGACAGGATCACAAACATCACAGAAACGTACATGCATAAGATTTGTATAAACTGATTGCTTAAAACCCCTTTATGCCTTTTCTATTTACTTTTTGTTATTGTTGTTCTCTGTCCTTTGAAAGCCTCTTCATGGGATAATAATTTGTAAACAATTTTTGATGAAAGGGACAGAAAGATGATTTATTATTTCCTCTAGCATGATCTGTATTGGAGAGGTCAGCTGTGCAGTGAGAGCTTTCATTTACCATAAGCCTCACTATCACTTCAAGGACTCTTTATTTCTCTCCAACCATTCCAGGTTACTTTTGCTCCTCACCAGCTGAACACTCCTGTTGGGCAGTTGTAAGCACATATCCTGAAAACCATGTTCATTATCCCAAGGGACTTAATTTGTATCTCAGGTAAACTTCTGAGCTTCAGCAGATCTTTATGGAGTTTCTTTGTCATATCCTCCCTGTACACCTGACTCTCTGAGGTTCCAGGGCATCCCAGAAGGAAAGAGATTTTACAAAAGTGTTGAATGCTGAAGTTCAAAGTAATCATGAAAAGTACCTAGTCTAGGATTTTTTGAATTTTAGTCATCTTAAAATTCACCTTCACAGTTTTTCCCTTTCCATATACCGATTATGTGGTTATTCACTTATACCCATTCTTTTCTTTTTTTCTTTTTTTTACTTAGTCACACATGACAGTTCAGCCTAAATTAATTATATTCATAAAGTTGCATATTTGAATTGCAACTTACATGTTTTCCAATGGACATTAAAATGTATTTACAGCTAAAAAAAAATCCCTCTGGGTTCAGCTAACATCTAAAATTCTCTTATGCCTTATTTGCTATTTCTGCAAATGCTGAAAAACAAAGTATGTTATAGCAACTGGAGAAGAAGATTTTTATTGAGAAGTTAATAATACAGAAATAAGGGAGGTGATCCAAGATGGCGGCATGAGAGGAGAACGCCGATAACTGCCTGGGAAGGGCCTTGTGAACAGAGGGGAATCCACAGGGGAAACCCTGAGAAGCAACCTCAACTAAGAGAACCACACAACACAGAACAACACCCAAAGGTTAGAGAAAAAAGGGGAGAGCGGGAGAGGGAAAGGGAAGCAGCGGTTCGGGGACAGAGACTCGGAGCGCGGCCCGGGGCTGGCAAAAACAAAGGGGGATTGGGGGACTACGGTCACAGTGGAGCTGGATCGAGGGCGGGCTGGATGCCGAGACCTAGGGAGCGTGGAATCCCCACAAGACTGTGGACAATTTAACATCCGAACTCAAGGGACAGCACACAGTGCCCTAATCAGATCACAGAGCCTAAAGTGGGACAGGGACTGTGGGGCAGGGCGGCTGCACTTCCTGGCGGGCGGGGTGAGAGCAGGGCACCAGCCCGCAGCAGCTCAGCACCCCTGATTTACGGGGGAGATTGACTGTGAGGGAGCGCCTTCTGAGGACAGGGCTCTCGGAGTGAGGGCTGGGGCTTGGGTGGGCATAGCTGCATTGGACGTGCTTGGAGTGAATCCGGCGGTCTCAACAGAGCCGGGAGCGTAGAGCGGCTGCCACCTGAGCTAGAGCCTGTGCGCACAGGGCTTTCGGCGCCTTGCCCACGGGACCCCTGTGGCACCACAGCGTGCAGGCACCCAGGCTTTCAGCGCCCCGCCCACCAGGTTGCCGCGGTGCTGCTGCCAGCACACAACTGGGCTATCGGCGCCCCGCCCACCGGGCCACCGCAACACTGCTGCTTGCTTGCTAGCGCACAATTGGGCTTTTGGTGCCCCGCTCACCAGGCCGCTGCGTACCGCCGCCAGTGCGCAAGTGCGCAACTGGGCTTTTGGCACCCCGCCCACCGGGCCGCCGCAACACTGCTGCTTGCTTGCCAGCACGCAATTGGGCTTTTGGTGACCCGCTCACCAGGCCACCGCAACGCTGCTGCCTGCGTACAAGACCGCCTTTCGGCGCCCTGCCCAAAGGGCTGCTGCAGCACTGCTGCCTGCTCCCGAGCGCGCAACTGGGCTTTTGGCATCCCGCCCACCGGGCTTCTGGGGCGTTGCAGACCACGCGCGCAGCTGGGCTGCCAACCAGGTTGCCGCAGTGTCATTGCCTGCACTAGGGACTGCACAGCCGACCAGGGCCTCTGCCAAGCCCCAGCCCATCCAAGTGCTGCCCTGGGGGCATGGCTTACAGATACAATTGAAGGAGGGGCAGCCAGGCCAAGGAGAGAAAGACCAGAGCTCCTGTGCCCCACCCGCACTGAATCACCAGCCCCCCTGCTGAAAGAGGAATCTGCTATTGTGTCTCGGGCCTGCCCTATCTCCTACTCACATGTCCCCACCCCTGGCCACACCTTTACTACCCTGCTATCTAACAGCTAAGATAGCAACCTGAAGAGCCCCAGGGCACAGAAGCCCTCTGCTTCCCCCAACCCTCTCCCAAAAATCTCCTTCTCCCACAACGGAGCCCAAAAGAAAAAATAAAGAGAAGTCCATCTGATAGGCAAACCCCCAGAGGGAAAACAGACTCATGTGGAAAGCAAAAAGAACCACATCAAACACAATGCACACCTCAGAATCCAAAGCCCCTCCAGAAGATCTGGGGCAGTCTTTAGTAAAGGACCTTGCACACTTGGAATCAAATCTAAGTGAAACAGAATTCAGGGCTGCATTAATCAAGACACTCAGAGAGCTCACTCAATGCTGGCAAAGTACCCAGACACAGTTAAATGACCTCAACAAGAAATTTTCTGAGCAAACTGAGTACTTTACCAACAAAGTTGAGAAGTTAGAGCAAAACCAAAAGGAACTCCTTGAAATGAAAGGCATCATGGGAGAGCTGAAAAAAGAACTGACCAGCATAGGAAACAGGGCTGACCAGCTAGAGAAAAGGATGAGTGAAATTGAAGATACAAACATGGAAATGTCACAGAGGGAAGAAGAAAGGGAAAGGAAAATCAAAAGAAATGAAAGAGCCCTACAAGAACTTTCTGACTCCATCAGAAAGAACAATATTAGAGTAATAGGGGTGCCAGAAGGAAGCGAGATGAAATCTTCTCAGAGTCTACTAAAATAAATAGTGGATGAAAATTTCCCTAACCTGTGGAAAGAATTACAGCCCCAAATCCAAGAGGAAAGCAGAAGCCCTAACTACCTAGACCCTAGCAGATCTTCTCCAAGGCACATTGTTCTGAAGATGACAAAAATCAATGACAAAGAAAAAATCCTCAAGGCTGCCAGGAAAAAACAAAACATAACTTTCAAAGTAAAACCTATCAGACTGTCACCAGACTTATCAGCAGAAACTCTGCAAGCCAGGAGGGAGTGGAGCCCAATCTTCAAAATATTAATAGAGAGAAATTTCCAGCCAAGAATTAACTATCCAGCAAAATTAACCTTTAGATGTGAAGGAGGAATTAAGGCCTTTACAGATATACAGAGGCTGAGGGAATTCTCCAGCTCAAAACCGGCACTCCAAGAAATACTAAAGGAGGCTATCCGACCTGACTCAAGAAATCAAAATAAATGGAGAAAAGTTGGGACAACAAAAAAATACAAAGAAAAGAAGAAATGGATACAGAATATCCTCATATATCAATCATCACCCTGAATGTAAATGGACTGAATTCACCAATAAAGAGGCACAGGGTAGCAGACTGGATTAAAAAACAAAATCCAACCATATGCTGCCTACAAGAGACACACCACAGCCACAGGGATAAACACAGACTCAGGGTAAAAGGATGGAAAACAATACTCCAGGCAAATGGCAGTCAGAGAAAAGCTGGAGTGGCCATGCTGATTTCTGATGAAAAAGACATCAGGATAAAAAAAAATAATAAGACATAAAGATGGACATTACATCTTGATAAAAGGGACAATACAACAAAAAAACATGACACTCATCAATATATATGCTCTGAATCAGGAAGCACCAAAATTTATAAAGCAACTACTAACAGATCTAAAAGGAGAATTTGACAAAAATACAATTATAGTAGGGGATCTAAACACCCCCCTGACAACATTGGACAGATCATCCAAGCAGAAACTAAATAAGGAGATTGCAGCTTTAAATGATACATTGCAGGAAATGG
>PVKE010047581.1:0-11874 GCA_004027555.1 Craseonycteris thonglongyai | reverse complement strand
TCTTTTTCTAGCTCTGTAAGATGAGATATGAGGGTGTTTACTTGTAGTTTTTCTTGTTACTTGAGTTAGGCCTGTAAGGATATAAATTTACCTCTTAATACTGCTTTCATTGTGTCCCAGAAATTTTGGTACTTCGTGTATTCATTGTCATTTGTTTCCACAAATTTTTAATCTCTTGTTTTATTTTCTGTTTGACCCTGTCACTTTTTAATAGCATGTTGTTCAATCTCTATGTATATGTGGTTCTCTCTGCACTTGATCTTTTGCAATTGATCTCTCGTTTCAACGCTTTGTGGTCTGAGAATACACTTGGTATGATTTGGAAGCCCTTAAATTTGGTGCGGTTGGATTTAAGTCCCAGGATATGGTCTATCCTTGAAAATGTTCCATGTGTACTAGAGTAAAATGTATAGCTCTTTGTTGTAGGATGGAATGACCTGTAAATGTCAATTATGTCCATTTTCTGCAATGTATCATTTAAAGCTGCGATTTTCTTATTTATTTTCTGCTTGGATAATCTGTCCAATGTTGTCAGGGGAGTGTTTAGATCCCCTACTATAATTGTGTTTTTGTCAAATTCTCCTTTTAGATCTGTTAGTAGTTGCTTTATAAATTTTGGTGCTTCCTGATTGGGCGCATATATATTGATGAGTGTGATGTTTTCTTGTTGTATTGTCCCTTTTATGAAGATGTAATGTCCATCCTTATGTCTTATTATTTTTTTATCCTAATGTCTTTTTTATCAGAAATCAGTATGGCCACTCCAGCTTTTCTCTGTCTGCCATTTTCCTGGAGTATTGTTTTCTATTCTTTTAGCCTGAGTCTATGTCTGTCCCTGTGGCTGAGGTGTGTCTCTTGTAGGCAGCATATGGTTGGATTTTGTTTTTTAATCCAGTCTGTGCCTCTTTATTGGTGAATTCAGTCCATTTACATTCAGGGTGATGGTTGATATATGAGGATATTCTGTATCCATTTCTTCTTTCCTATTTATATATTTTTGGTCCCACCTTTTCTTCATTTATTTTGATTTCTTGATTCAGGTTGAATAGCCTCCGTCAGTATTTCTTGGAGTGCCGGTTTTGAGCTGGAGAATTCCCTCAGCTTCTGTATATCTGAAAAGGCCTTAATTCCTCCTTCAATATGTAAAGGTTAATTTTGCTGGATAGTTAATTCTTGGCTGGCAATTTCTCTCTTTGAATATTTTGAAGATTGGGGTCCACTCCCTCCTGGCTTGCAGTTTCTGCTGAGAAGTCTGGTGACAGCCTGATAGTTTTTCCTTTGAAAGTTATATTTTGTTTTTCCCTGGCAGCCGTTAGGATTCTTTCTTTGTCATTGATTTTTGTCATCTTCAGAACAATGTGCCTTGGAGAAGATCTGCTAGGGTCTAGGTAGTTAGGGCGTCTGTTTCTTCTTGGATTTGGGGCTGTAATTCTTTCCATGTGTTAGGAAAATTCTCATCCACTATTTGTTTTAGTAGACTCTGAGATTTCATCTCACTTACTTCTGGAACCCTATTATTCTAATATTGTTCTTTCTGATGGAGTCAGAGAGTTCTTGTAGGGCTCTTTCATTTCTCTTGATTCTCATTTATCTTTCTTCTTCCCTCTGTGACATTTCCATGTTTGTATCTTCAATTTCACTCATCCTTTCCTCTAGCTGGTCAACCCTCTTTCCTATGCTGGTCAGTTCTTTTTTCAGCTCTCCCATGATACCTTTCATTTCAAGGAGTTCCTTTTGTTTCTGCTCTAGCTTCTCAATTTTGTTGGTAAAGTACTCATTTTGCTCAGAAAATTTCTTGTTGAGGTCATTTAACTGTGTCTGGGTAGTTTGCCAGCATTGAGGGAGCTTTCTGAGTGTCTTGAGTATGGCTGTCCTGAATTCTGTTTCACTTAGATTTGAGTCCACGTGTGCAAGCTCATTTACTAAAGAATGCCCCTGTTCTTCTAGAGGGGTTTTGGATTCTGAGGTGTGCATTGTGTTTGATGTGGTTCTTTTTGCTTTAGGTATGAGCATGTTTTCCCTCTGGGGGTTTGCCTATCAGATGGGCTTCTCTTTATTTTTTCTTTTGGGCTCAGTTGTGGGAGCCAGACATTTTGGGAGAGGGTTGGAGTAAGCAGACAGCCTCTGTGCCCTGAGGCACTTCAGGTTGCTGTCTTGACTGTTAGAAAGCTGGTTAGTGAGAGTGTGGCCAGGGGTTGTGGTGTGTTAGTAGGAGCTAGGGGGACGCGGGGCTGAGACACAATAGCAGATTCCTTTTTCAGCCTGGGGGTGGTGGTTCATTGTGTGCGGGGCAAAGGAACTCTGGTCTTTCTCCTTTCTGTTTGACTCCTTTTCCTTTAATTGCATCTGTGAGCTGCGCCCGCACGGCTGTGGCGCTGATGGGCTCGGGCTTGGCAGAGGCCGGGTTGGCCACACGGGGTGGGGGAGGGGGGGAGGTGGGGGATGCAGCTGTGACCCAGTCAGCGGCACACCCAAAACCAGGTCTTCCATACGGGCATAGGCGCCATGGGGGCTCGATTGGCAGCCCAGTCATACGAGTGTGTGGGCATCAGCACCGCGGTGTCCTGGTTGGCAACCTGGTTCTGTGCGCGCACGCTGGCGACAGCGCAGTAGCGGCCTGGTTGGCAGCCCAATTGCTTGCGTGGTAGGCAGTGCCCAGGCCGTCAGGTGGGTGAGGTGCCCATAGCCGGTCTTACGCACGGGTGTTGGTGCTACTGTCAGCAACCCAATTGCACACACTGGTGGCAGCGCCGCTGTGACCTGGTGGGCAGGTCAATGAAAACGGGTGTCACGTGTGGGCAGGGTCATCGTGGTGGCCTGGTCAGAGGGGCTCCGAAAGCCCTGTGTGCACAGGCTGCAGCTCGGCCAGCAGCCGCTCTAGGCCTGCTGCTCTGTTGAGACTGCCAGATTCACTCTAAGCATGTCTATGCAGCCATGTTCATTGAAGCCCCAGCCCTCACTCCAAGAGCCCTGTCTTCAAAAGGTGCTTCCTCACAGTCAATCTCCTCCATAAATCAGGGGTGTCGATCGGTTGTGGGCTGATTCCCTGCTCTCACCCCACCCGCCGGGAAGTGTAGCCACCCTGCTCCACAGTCCCTGTTCCACTTTAGGCTCTGTGATCTGATTACGGTACTGCGTGCTGTCCCTTGAGTTCGGATGTTAAATTGTCCACAGTCTTGTGGGGCTTCCACGCTCCTTAGGTCTTGGCTTCCAGCCCGCCCTTGATCTATCTCCACTTTGACCATAGTCCCCCAATCCCCCTTTGTGTTTGCCAGCCCCGGTCCGTGCTCCAAGTCCGTCCCCAAACTGCTGCTTCCCTTTTCCTCTTCCTCTCTCCCCCTTTTCCTCTAACCTTTGTGTGTTGTTCTGCGTTGTGTGGTTCTCTTAGTTGAGGTTGCTTCTCAGGGTTTCCCCTGCGGATTCCCCTTTGTTCATAAGTCCATTTCCAGGCAGTTATCGGGGTTCTCCTCTCATGCTGCCATCTTTTTTCCCCTGATCTGGGCCCGCTGGCAGGTGGACACACCAGCAGACAGAAGCACAGGAGGGCAGACCACTGGACAGCCAAGGTGTCAGGCAGATGGTGGCCAGGCCACTCTGCCTCCCAGGCCGGAATGGATTCCGGGCTGGGAGAGACAGAACGAGAGAGAAAGGGGAGCAGGAGGAGGTGGAGGAGGAGAGGGAGGGGGAGGGGGAGGGGGAGGCCAGGGGAGGGGAAGAGGAGATAGGGAGAGTGCGAGCAGGGAGGAGGGTCCCATCCAGCCTCCAGGAGGAGGAGGAAGGAGGAAGCACGTGGGGACGGATTCCCCGCCAGTGACTCGGAAGAAACCCATGTGCGACCCCCCCCACACACACTCTGTGTACTTATTCTTAAACTTGGTATATATAAGCAGTTGAAGAGGAAGAGCTTTTCAGTTATATATTAATTTGCTAAGTGTGGGTCCAGGAGAAATAATGTCCCCCCACCCCCGTTTTTGAGCTGGTAGTTTATACCAAATTTTTTATTGCAAAATCATAAGCATGTAATTCTGTAATGTAACAATATCACAATCAAGTATGCTATACTACTTAAAACAGAGCATTACTTCTGATGGATGCTGTATTTATTGGGAACATGTTCTTTGAAAGAATTTGAGCTAAGTGCTAAGGAAAAAAATTTAATAGGGTATTGCCTATTTTTAAATAAAATGCAGGATATAAATTATTATACTATAACAGAAGTGTTACTATGGAGGTGTTCCTTTATTGAAATATTTGAGAACTTGTGGTGCACCAGGCATTGTGTGCTAAGTAATTTTGGAAAATCAGTGATTAAGAGGCAGTAGCTACCTTCAAAGAAATCTTTGCTAATGGGGTCACTGGCACATCAGCAGTTAAAATGTAATATAATGCATGTTATAATGGTGTTATGCATAAAGTACATTGGGAACATTAGGATGATGTCTCCAAATCTTCTGAGAACATTCAAAGCCAATTTATTTGTGGGGGTGATGTTGAATTGTGCACTGAAGGAGAGGTAAAAGTTCTGGGTGGGTAAATTAAGAAACAGAATGCCAAGTAGATGCACAGAATTGTGACAACATGAGTATTACTGAGATATGAGGATAGAAAGGCAAACGAGGGTCAGGTTATAAAGGGTCTTACATACCACGTGAAGGACTTCTTCTTGGGTTACTATTCTTTACAATCTGATATCCTATTGCGGGATCCTGATTGTACCCTTCAAATCTTTGGTTTTTGGATTGACAACAATATTTACTTCTCTTGGCCTTGCTTTATCTTATTGGTCTTTGTCTCTGACCTGCCTGCAGTTTAGTACATTCTGTCCCTTTTCTGCTTGGAACTCCTGAATTTGGGCTTGACATCTTAGAATTCTCTAGTAAGTAAGAGAGTCACATGCATGGCAACTAGGGGAATTCTTTCCTTATGGAAAGGGTTTATTACCTGGGAATGATGTCATTTTACTACACAATGCATTGACTAGATTATGGTATCATCTTTAGTGTGTACCAGCTATATTTATTTTTTGCCCTAATTTCTGTTTTTATTTGAGTAATTTTCTTGTCTCAAATTAGGCAGTAGAATTTTTTGTGTGTGATGTTATAGAGTAGTAATACATACACAGTCACCTTTGGTAATAACTGAACAAAAATTATGGCCAAGTAGTTTCATGACAACAAAATCACGATGTCCAATTTCCCCCAATATTTGATGATTAGAATATTCATAATCATTTTTTCTTTTCTAGTTCCCTGTCATTCACTTTTGCTAATTTCTTCCTTTCACCTTCTAGAATTTCCCTTGTAAGTTCTCTGTGATATTATATCCATGTTTTGAAAGTATTGTATGAGAATTTTAAAAATGTATGCCTCTCAAATTATCCTCCTCTATTGTTTTGTATAAAACTGAGGCAACATTTGCAACAACATGGGTGGACCTTGAGGGTATTATGTTAAGTAAAATAACGTTAAAGAAAGGCAAATATTGTATGATCTCCTCTATATGGGGAATCTAAATACACCTACACACACATACACACACTTAGCAACCACCCACCCAAAACACCAAATTCATAGATACAGAGAACAGATTGGTGAGTTGCCAAAACCGAGGATGAGGTATGGGTGAATGGGTCAAGGTGTTCAAAAGGTATAAACTGTAAGCTATAAAATAAATAGTTTCTAGGGATGTAATGTATAGCATGGCAACTACATTTAATAATAATGATTATATGAGGGCTGTCTGGAAAAAATACAGCCATAGTCAATATAATGAGAATAGTTACATGGCAGGATACTTCCAGGGAAGCCCTTATGTATTTGTAAATTGCTAAGAAAATAGATCTTAAAAGGTCTCAACACAAGAAAAAAATTGTAACAATGTGTGCTGATAGATGATAAACAGACTTATGGTGATGGCTATTTTATAATGTATACATATGTCAAATCATTATCTTGTACACCTGAAACTAATATTATATGCAATTATATCTCAAAAACAAAACAAAACAAAACAAGACAAAACAAAACAAAACAAAACAAAGCAAAACAAGAAACCCAGGGCATTTAATATCTTGGACTGTACTCACTCTTAGTACACTATTAGGTACATTTTTGTGAAAATCTGTTTGGGCATTTAAAAAGGAAGAGTTTTGGGTGACAACCTAGAGTAGAATTTAAAAGGGATGTTAGCAAGTTTAATAAAATGTTGCTTGAGATACAAATATCTATGTGTTTAGAATTTGGAATTTGTGACCTAAGATTATAGATTATTCTTTTTACACCATCAAAATTATATAAACACTTAGATTTATGATAAAGTAAAGGTTTATTAGACTTCTAGTTTCTGGGTGGAGTTAAGGAGTAGAATGTATTTGAAAAATAATACAAATAGGAATAGAATTGTAAATTTTTAAAAATTATTTTTTAGTGTAAACAAAGAAAGAAAACCAAATATCTTTGTCCATTTTCTGATGCTGCATTTGGTGGTTGGTTCACTCATAATTACTGTGCAATTATTTTTGCCAGATTTACATAACAATGGTTAATCTTATTTTAAAAAAAACAGCCAGAAATACAAATTTTATTTCAAGCAGCACAGTTCGGTGAAAAGAACATTTTGTTGGTAATCAGATTTGTTAGGCTCTATTTTTTCATGAGTAACTTTGGAAAAGTCCTGTGGTATGTCTGGGCTTCTTCTTATCTGTGAAATAAAGGGGTATACTAGATCATTCTTGTAGAACTTTCACACACACAAAATTTCATAAATGAGTCTTTGAAGGAATGGAAGGAGTTGGTGATGGTAGACACCACCCCATACCTCTGACCCCATACAGAAAAACACAAGCAACATGAGGGCAATATATTCCTTAACTTAGGTTTGACATCTAAATAACATAACCTTAAAAAAAAGTTTGTCTATTGTCCTTGAGGTTCAGTCAGATGATGAAATATTTTTTCCTCTTAAATTCTCATTTTCTTTACAAATTTCTTCAGGCTTCTTAGATTTTATATTAAGAACTTAAAATATCTTGCACTATTTTTTTTTTGTATTTATACTTTTGCTAACAAGAAAATGAATGTTAATTTATTTGCTGTTAGTACCTAAGTTTTGTCAAAATGCTAATTATTATACTGAGTTGTGATTACTAGGGTAAACTCATTTGCAACAAAATACCTTGCTTTATGCCTGGAATAAGTTATTATGTAGTGAGAAGAATGACCATGGGATGATTCCTACAGTGATATTGTCAAAAAATTTAAGGCTATAAATACCTGGCTATCAAGGGGGCAATTAGTTAAATAAATTTAACTGTATTTATGCATTTACTAGGGTATCATGCTGGTACATCATTTTTTCCCTAGCTTAACATTTTCTAATTTAAGAAGAAGGCCAAGCAAGAATATTGCTGCAATGTCACAGTGTATAATTACTGGGCAACCAGCAGTAATTTTTAAAGCAAATTTCACACTCTCTCTGACACTAGTGTCATACATTGCTAGTTTGAATTAGTTTGTGAAAGTTATTTATATATGGTGTACTTTAAATTAATTAGACAACATCCATTAATAAATTAGAAGTGGAAATTTATGTTTGCAAAGAATCTATAGCTACAAATAGGTTTGTTAAGCAAAGACAAAAATTTAGATTTTTATTTTCTTTACATTTTTTTATTAGGACCTAAAAATCAGCTTTCAATATATACTGGAAAACAAGTACATAGCATGATTTGGGCTTATCTTCCCCATAGGACTTGCCCTGTTACCTCTTGTTTCCCACATCAACCCAAGTCAATTCCATCAGTACTTCCCATGACAATTCTTTCCTTCTTCCCTTTGACTCCAATTTCTATAACAACTTTCGAGTAACACTTGGCATGGGGCTTTGTGGTTATAAAAAACCTCCCTCCCTCATATATACTCAGCAATATAAGAAGTGACAAATGACAAGGATAATGAATAATATCACTACTACTTACTATATTAATGCATATTTTTTCTTCTTAGAGAAGACAGCGGTAGGCTGATTTCTTAAGAATTCAAGCAGTAAATGAAGCTATGGTGGTGGGATCATGACAACACAGATAGGATTTAGACAATATGTGTGCTGAGTAGGCACAGAGCTGGACAGAGTAAGATTGTATTAGTAATAGGACTGAAGATAAATAAAGCCTTATTTAGAAGCAGGAGCTAAAGACAAGGAAGACTAAGGTTTGGCTAGCAGGCGGAATCTGAATGGAAATAGGGGGAAAAATACTCACACCAGGTGTTTCCAGTCAGCACCATGGACAGATCATAGAGCCACCTCGGAGTGCAGGTGTTTAAACTGATAGCTATCCCTGGCAGCACAGGTATGGATAGTGATAGTTCTTGGCTCAGTGACTATAGGCTTGCTAACATGCCAGTAACAGTGCCACACTCTGAAGTGGATTTGAAATTGATCCTAATTAGGGAATGCTTCTTTATGTGAACCGTAGGAGTACAATAATCAGTATTCTATAACTAGTGCATAACTTGCAATTTTCAGGTTGAACAATTAAGCGTGGCCTCAAGGATTGGAAAAGCATGATAATATTTTGTAGACCTCCTTGGAAATTAGAAAGCAGTAAGTCAAGATAAGAGTGCAGGTGTTTCCGGCTTTGAAAACCAGCCCTACTTCCTAGTTATCTGAGTTACTCTTACCAAGACACAGTGCCTACATCATGGACATACTCCATTTATAACATGTGAAGGATAATAACAGTACTGACACTAGAGGATTCTTGAGATAATTAAATGTTACAACTTATTATTACAATAAGAACAACAGTAATAATACTTGTAGTAGTATATGGTATTTACTATACAGTATAATACTTCTTATTCCATCACACTGACTGGCCACACCATCACATGGGCCTGAGAATCCTGGTGAATATCTTAAGTATATCAGGCTTATTTGTATAAAAATCTTTTTTAAAGTTAGTAGATAGTACTTCTTACTAATACGTCAGAGAAGTGTGGTAGATAAAGTTGTTATGCTTTGACCTGAATGAAAGCCATTGTTAAAATACTTAATACAAGTTAAAAATCAGAACTGAAAATCTAGAGATAAAAATGCATCTAGTTCCTTGAGTGGCCAAATATAAGACTGGTAGCTTCAACTTAGGGATGTCTACAGTGATCTCAGATTCACTTATTTTCTTAATCATGTAAATATTTTAAACAACCTATTTGAGTCTACTGCACAATAACACAATAAAAGTATTTGAATGGGCTGGGTGAATATAGTAACAAGTTTGCTATACAAACTCTTAATTCCAATAACTAGTTGTGTGTGACTATGGTGAGAGATGGGGAGACAGAGAGATGAAGAGACAGAGAGAAAGAAAGAGAGGGGGGGAGAGAAATAGAGAGAGAGAGAGAGAGGGAGAGGAAGAGAGAGAGAGACAGGGAGAGAGAGAGAGAGAATGGTATAGTGAAAAATTTTACGAATGTTTTGGAACCACAATAGCTTAAGTTGAATATCAGAACAGAAACTTACTTTACCTTGGGTAAGTCATTAAACTTCCTCGACCCCTTCTGAGTAAAATGCAGATAATATTTATTTATTTATTTATTTATATATTTAAAGATTTATTTTTATTGTTTTAACAGAGAGAGAGAGATAGAGACAGAGAGAAGGGGAGGGCCCTGAACAGTCTCCATAGTTGTACATCATTGGTTTTTCCACATAGTTTCACTCCACAGGTGGGCGCGTGGCTGCACAGGGCAGGAACTGGGCTGGGGTCTCACCTTGGTGAGAACTGAACTGGAGGTACTACCCAGTTCAGCATATGGGTCCACATGGGCCGGGGCCAGGATTCAATCCTCAGTCCCCAGGCCTGCAAAGTGAGTGATTAAGCCACTGAGCCATCCTGGCTTCCCAGATAATATTTATCTTGAAAGTTGTTATGAAAATTAGAGATAGCCTATCAATAAATAGAAGCATTCAATAAATTGAAGCGATCATTATTTTCATTGAATTAATATAACAATTCAGTCAGTCATTTGCACCAAGTTTGTTTATATTAAAAAAACTCGGATGGCGGCATGAGAGTAGAACGCCGGTAACTGTCTGGGAAGGGCCTTGTGAACAGAGGGGAATCCACAGGGGAAACCCTGAGAAGAAACCTCAACTAAGAGAACCACACAACGCAGAACAACACACAAAGGTTAGAGAAAAAAGGGGAGAGCGGGAGAGGGAAAGGGAAGAAGCGGTTTGGGGACAGAGACTCGGAGCACGGCCCGGGACTGGCAAAAACAAAGGGGGATTGGGGGACTATGGTCAAAGTAGAGCTAGATCGAGGGCAGGCTGGAAGCCGAGACCTAGGGAGCATGGAATCCACACAAGACTGTGGACAATTTAACATCCAAACTCAAGGGACAGCACACAGTGCCCTAATCAGATCACAGAGCCTAAAGTGGAACAGGGACTGTGGAGCAGGGTGGCTGCACTTCCTTGCGGGAGGGGTGAGAGCAGGACACCAGCCCACAACAGCTCAGCTCCCCTGATTTATGGAGGAGATTGACTGTGAAGGAGCACCTTCTGAAGACAGGGCTCTTGGAGTGAGGGCTGGGGCTTGAGTGGGCATAGCTGCATTAGACATGCTTAGAGTGAATCTGGCAGTCTCAACAGAGCCGGGAGCATAGGGCAGCTGCGGCCCGAGCTACGGACTTTGCGCACAGGGCTTTCGGCGCCCCACCCACCAGGCCGCTGTGGCGCCACTGCCAGCGCGCAGCTGGGCTTTCGGTGCCATGCCCACCAGGCCACCGTGACAGCGCTGCTTCCTTGCCGGCACAGAATTGGGCTTTTGGTGCCCAACTCACAAGGCCGCTGCGGTACTGCTGCCAGAGTGCAAGTGCGCAACTGGGCATTCGGCGCCCCGCCCACTGGGCCGCTGTGCATCGCTGCGTGCACATACCCGGGCTTACAGTGCCCCACCCACTGGGCCGCCGCGGCACCGCTGCCTGCTCACCAGTGCACTACAGGGCTTTCGACGTCCCGCCCACCAGGCTTCTGGGGCGTTGCAGCCCACGCGCACAACTGGGCTGCCTACCGGGTGGCCGTGGTGTCATTGCTGGAACGCAGGACTATGTGGCAGACCAGGGCCTCTGCCAAGCCCCAGCCAATCCAAGTGCTGCCCTGCAGGTGTGGCTTACAGACATGATTGAAGGAGGGGCAGCCAGGCGGAGGAGGGAAAGACCAGAGCTCTTGGCCCCCGCCCGCACTGAACCACCAGCCCCCCTGCTGAAAGAGGAATCTGCTATTGTGTCTCAGGCCCGCCCTAGCTCCTACTCACATGCCCCCAACCCTGGCCATACCTTTACTACCCTGCTATCTAACAGCTAAGACAGCAACTTGAAGTGCCCCAGGACACAGAAGCTGTCAGCTTCCCCCAACCCTCTCCCCAAATCTCCTCCTACCACAACTAAGCCCAAAAGAAAAAATAAAGAGAAGCCCATCTGATAGGCAAACCCCCAGAGGGAAAACATGCTCATGCCTAAAGCAAAAGAAACCACATCAAAGACAATGCACACCTCAGAATCCAAAGCCCCTCCAGAAGATCAGGGGCAGTCTTTAGTAAAGGACCTTGCACACTTGGAATCAAATCTAAGTGAAACAGAATTCAGGGCTGCATTAATCAAGACACTTAAAGTGCTCACTCAATGCTGGCAAAGTACCCAGACACAGTTAAATGACCTCAACAAGAAATTTTCTGAGCAAAATGAGTACTTTACCAACAAAATTGAGAAGCTAGAGCAGAACCAAAAGGAACTCCTTGAAATGAAAGGCATCATGGGAGAGCTGAAAAAAGAACTGACCAGCATAGGAAACAGGGCTGACCAGCTAGAGGAA
>PVKE010047580.1:0-11873 GCA_004027555.1 Craseonycteris thonglongyai | reverse complement strand
TGGGGCCGCAAAATCATTTACCTATAGCCTCTTGATGGATAGTCATCACGTGAACTGGAATGACCATAATCACGGTAAGTATAATCTCTTGGTGGTGGTGCATAATCTCTTGTATCACGAGAACTCGGGTAATCTCTGCTTGAATAGCTACAAAACCAAAAGTAACTTGGTTTATGCTTTTGATGAGCTTTCCCCTTCAACTGATTTCATGAGACAAAATGTACTAGTACTACATTCTTCTGTTACCTGTCTTTAGTAGAATACCCATCATCTCTTGGGGACAAATAAACATCTCTACGAGAAGGCAAGGGTTCCCTTCGAGGTGGGCCTCCATAGCTATCTCTTCCACGTGATACAGGAGCTAAGGAAAACAATCATTTTTAAAGTATACCCAAAGAGAAAAGTTAAACTGTGAACTTAAGTCAGGCAATGAAGAGTGATTTAATGAAATACAACAAAATGTGACATTATGAAACTCGGGCTACTGGGATAGCTCAACTGAGCATTTGTCTAGCAACCACAAGGTATGGGAATCAAGTCCTGGCCCTGGCCCATATGATGAAATGGGGTACCTCTCCCGTGTGGAAGGATCCCACTTTGGTTCCTGCCCCATGTGGTCCCACATCCACCTGTGTAATGAAACTATGTCACAACTCATGATGGACAACTATGGAAACTGCTCCACCCCTGCCCCTTCTGTCTCTCAAATAATAAAATATATCTTTGAAAAATACATTATGGAACTAAATCAAGGTAGTTTGTTCTCTTAAAATTTCCTATTCACATCTGAATTCTTTTCAGTGCTCATTAACTGCATGTGCCTAGAACCTGAAATCCTTCAGTTACTTTTAAGCAATTTTTAGGATTTACCAGGATTCCCTTAATCTTGTTATGGTTAAGATAGATTTGTATAAATGGAACGTTTACCTCTTCCTCCCATTCCACTGCTGCTGCGAACTGGTCCTGAAGGAGCAGATCTTTTAGGGGGAGGACCCCCACTTCGTGGTGGTGGTCCTCTTTTTACTGGAAGTGGTCCCCTGGAAGAACTCATGTTAAAATTCATGGAATAACCACCATCATCTACATTAGAATAGAAAAGAAAAACATGTTAACCCAAGAATCAAGCAGACTATAAAAGTTATTTTGCTTAATCAAGAATATGACCATTTGTGTAGTAGGCATGTTTTAGTATTTACTTATATTAAGGACCGAGCATAAGCAAGTCGATATAGGCTAAAAAACTAAAAAGTACTCTTAAAGTTACTTCACAGAAAAATATACACGTTGTTTCATTTTCATATGTTCAAAGACTTACATTATCAAATTTTTTCTGCAAGTGTTTTGTTTTTCCCTAGAGTGAACTACCTGGATAAGGAATAGCACATATTGTCCCCATCGTTTAAAAACACTATATGTAATTTAACTTAGGATGTTTTCTTAGTTTTCCTTTTAAGTCATTATCACTTTGTTAGATAAGCCAGTCTTCTCAATTTCAAAAGCTGGAACTTTTAAACAGACTTAACCAAACATACATTGGTATTGGTTTGCAGTTCTTAACTTATACACCAAGCCCAAGACAGACGCAGTCAATTACCCATGTGCCCTCCATGTGAGGGAGGTCCCCTGGTTCCTCCACTTCCTCCTCTTCCACCTCTAAGGCCTCTTGGAGGGCCTCTGCTTCTTTGAGGTGGAGGTGGTCCACGTCTACCACTTTCAAATGATGGTTTAGTGGCTTGTTCTACCTTGATGGCTTTTCCATCTAAGGACTAAACATCAAAAAGGTTAATTAACATCACCATTTGAAAAGAACTTGCAGATCCACTATTCACTGTGGCACTGAGAGCCTTCAAAACAGCCATAAATTTTGCTCACCAATTAAGAAAAATGCTACAAATAACTTAAGTCTTACTCTTCCATTTATGTAAAATGCTTACTCAGTCTTTAGGAATGATACTGATGATTTGAACCAAATATAAGGTGGATCCACTGCACTTCTGGTTGGTAGTATTTAAAACAAGACCTAACAGTTATCAACTTAAAAAAATAAGCCAAAAAAAGGGCAGAAAAAACAAACAAAACTCAAGTTATAAAGTCAGTTTGTGGATCCCATGTAAAGTGAAAGACCACATAATATTTTCAACTGACTCTTATTAAGACTATAAATTGTTATATTGTGCTATGAAATCTGGTTATAAAGTTACAAAAGGTTATGATCTCAGGCCTAATAATGTATACACTCAGAAAACAATATTCAAGAGCTTCCCTAGACCAGACATGGATGCCTTGTACTATTTTTTATGTGCTAGTGAACACGTTATCATTGTGCAGACTATCTTCACCTTTCCATTCATGTCTCTGGCTGCATCCTTAGCATCTGCTGGGCTTTCAAAGGTGACAAAAGCAAATCCTCTTGATTTGTTGGTTTCACGATCTTTCATTAACAGTACTGAAAAGTTTTCAGGGGGAAAAGTGTTACTCTAATTCAAATGAAATAAAAAGTCTTATCTTTAAAAAGAAAGCTCAGAACTTCTTAGAGGACAAAATACATTATCATTTCAAATGATCAATGTGATCAAAGTCATCATAGCTTACGTTTTAATTACAATGCAGAACTGTATATACTCTCAGATAAACTCACCTTCCACTATTCGTCCATATTTGCCAAATACTGCCTCAAGGGCTTTCTCGTTTGTTTCTGTATTGAGACCACCAATAAAAAGCTTTCCTGGGCGATCTGCTTCAACCATTTTTCCCCCCTGGTGAGAGTCTGTTGAAAAATATAGTATTACCTCCCTGGAAAAAGTAGAAGTTTATCAGACACATGTATTTATTGGCGTGCATTTTTCTTTAATATTGAAACCATTTTTCCTTGATAACTAAAGACACCAAAAGCGATCTTTTCTAAAGCTCAACAGAAAACCCAAATTAATTAGTTAAGCCATACTACAGTTTACATTAAAATGGTTAAAAGTCCAATTTAGTATGCCTTTAACCTTAATCCACCTTGGTAGTTTCAATCAAGTAACAGCCACTCAACATTTGAAAAAGTTTTAGTTTCAATCCTAGATCTGTGGCCTTTTAAAAATAATCACATCCTAATTACCTTAAGTTTTTAAAGACGGCTGATACATTCAAGGTCACAGGCTAGACACACGTCTCTTAGTAAATGTACGGTAAGCAGAAATTTAAAGTTTGAGCCAACTTATGCCTCCCCTTCTTCAGCAGCCCGACCATCGAAAAGGCCACAATTTTGTTTAAAGTGTCCACAGCACTTTATATTAAATAACGGAACGTGGAAACGCGCACGGTTAACGCTCAACATTGACTGCAGAACTCAATTAAAACCCGCCATTAAAAACCGCGTGGTTGGGGAAGCCGGGACGGCTCAGCGGGTTGAGCGCTCGCTTTGAGGCCACGAGGACCGAGGATCGAATCCCGGCTCCGGCCCAGGCGGACCCACATGCTGAACTGGGGAGTTCCCACAGTTCGGTTCTCTAACTGTCTCTGTCTCTCTATCTGTCAAAAGTAAAATAAAAATAAATATGCACTGAAGATAAAATAATCACTCTCTATAAATATAAAAAGATATAAAAAAAACAAACAAAAAAAACCGCGTGGAAAACACAAAATGGCGACACTTGGACTCAGCCCAGAACACCCGGCACTGCTCAGGCGAGTTACTTTGCTAACATCAGCAGTGGCTCAGATAATTCACAGTGCTTCCTCTCTAAGGCCACCAATGAACAAGGACCCCGCGCAAAAGCGCACGTGCCCATCCACAGCGCCAGCCCAATGCAGGTACTGCGGTGGCGCGCTCTGCTCCTCCCGCTCCATCCCCGACCTCCGCCCCCCACTGGCAAACCACTAGCAGACCACTAGCAGACCACTGGCAAACTTTTGAGAGCCATACTATGCACTACTACATTTGTTTCCCTCCAATACTTCCATCTTTATCTAAATAGGTCGGCACCTTTGGGTCCTTAAAATGGCGCCCGCCACCCCCATCTCCAGGGAGTTAATCCCAAATTCTAACGTAGCCAGAATCGACGAAAAACGGCATAAACATAAGGAGTCACGTACCGGAGGGGTGACGACGGTTTCAAGCTCCTACAAGTTCTAGGACAGAGACCTCCTAGCAGTTCGGCACGAGGGAGGGCCGCTTTGTCCGAAGACGGAAGAATGAACCCGCTAGCACTACTGCGCAACGAGGGCGAACAAAGGAGACAGCAAACTTTATACTGCCCGGGAACGAGGCTGAAGGACCCGGATGGAAACGGAGCTTAGAATTTGAAACGCAAAGGGAGGGGGACCAGTTCCCAGTCTCTTCATTGGCTCCCTTCTTTGTCATTCACTCTTTGCTCTGCCCCCTTTCTTGAGCCTTGGGCTTTTTGCCCGGCGCCTGTTTTTAACTGCTTTCCCAACCCCCAACTGTGCTTCACAAACCCGCGTTTTTGCTTTCCGCTGAAATGGTTCACGGCCGGTCTTTAATAAAGAACGGCAGTTTCTTGCATCTCCTAGTGAGGAGAGCGCGTGCTAAACTTTACACCATTAACTCATTTCAGTCTCAAAACAGCGTGAATAAGGGTGGATACTCCTACCGTGCCAATTCTGCAGAAATGGAAAACAAAGTTTAGGTAATAAAATACATTTTTCCAAAATATCTTTATCAAGAAGTTTTAGTGAGTGGATAAAATTCTGATAAATAGATTTCAGGTGGGAAAACAATACAAAACATCAGACAGTTCCTTATAGAACAATTACTGAACACCTAAATGGCATGATCTGCCTGGGCTTGGTGCTGAGTATACAACCCAGATCAAGAGAGACAAAGGCAAGGTGCTTCATGGGTAAGGTTGCCAGATTTGGCAAATAAAGTACATGATTCTCAGTTAAGTTTGAAGTTCAGATAATTTTTTCAGTGTAAATATGCCCCAATAGCATATACAAAAACAGTCATTGTTTATCTGAAATTAAATTTAACTGGGCATTCTGTATTTTGTGTGTCAAACCTACTTGGGGGTGGGAGTACAAAAATTTAAAAATTTCTAATTAAAAAAAAATTAAATCCAATTAAAACAGTTGCATGTTGTGATTAATGCCAGGAAAGAAGTAAACTAGGTGCTTTCATGGACAATCTTTGGGAGATGACATTTGAATGAGACATCAGGGAAAGTCTTATCTGAACAGATGACTTTGGAGATCAGATCTGAAGGGAGAAAAACCAGCCATGGGGAAGCTGGAAGAGTTTATCAGGAAAAGAAGAGAACACTAAGCACAAAGTGGGGTTAAGAGCCCTCATGTATCAAGGGGCAGAAAGAAATCCAAGGTGACAGGAATTTCAAGAGCCTAAAATGAGGGTACCAAGGTAGGCATAACCTTCAAGCCCATTAAAAGATGGCAGGGGTTAAGTGTACAAGCAGGGACACCCATGAAGCTGTGTCAACAGACCAGCAGAGAGGATGGTGACTTAAAGCGTGTGGCAGTGGACATGGGAAGGAAGTAACAATTGCTAGGTGTCATGGCAGATAGCATGGACAGGATTTGCTAATGAACCAGATGGAAAAGGAGGGAGGAGTGGAATTGAGGAAACGGTAAGTCATAATGATTACTCTAAATATTCAGCACTAATAGATGATGGACATTTACCAAAATTGTTGCAGAGGAGAGAGTTTGGGATGGAGGGGATGGATTCTGATGCTCAGAGCAGAGGTGAGGGCTAAATTGTCACTTTAAAAGAGGTAGTAAAGGGGGAAGCTGGGATGGCTCAGCAGGTTGAGTGCTTGGTTTACAGCGCTGGAGACCGAGGATCAAATCCTGGCTCCCGCCCAGGAGAACCCACATGCTGAGCTGGGGTGTGCCCCCAATTCAGTTCTTGTCGGGGCCTATGCGGGAGGCTTCCAGCCCAGTTCCTGCCCTGCGCAGCCCTGTGCCCACCTGTGGAGCGAAACTATATGGAAAACTAATGCTGTCAACTACGGAGACTGCTCTGGGCCCTCCCCTTTCTTTCTCTGTCTGTCTCTCTCTGTCTGTCTCTGTCAAAAACAATAAAAATAAATCTTTAAAAAATGGTAGTAGGGGAAGCCAGGATGGCTCAGTGGGTTAGGCGCTCACTTTGCAGCGCTGGGGACCAGGGATCGAATCCCGGCCCCGGCCCGTGCGGAACCATATGCTGAACTGGGAGCTCCCCCAGTTCAGTTCTCTCTCTGTCTCTGTATCTCTCTCTCTCTCTCTCTCTCTCTCTCTCACTCTCTCTCTCTCTGTCTCCAAAATAAATAAAAATAAAATAAAATAAATTAAAATTCTCCAAAAATGAAAAAAGGCAAAGAATTAAAAAAAAAATGGTAGTAAAGGAGGGGACGTCAGGATGGCTCAGTGTGTTAAGCTCTCGCTTTGAAGCCCCAGGGACCAGGGATCGAATCCGAGCCCCGGCCCATGCTGAACCCATATGCTGAACTGGGGAGTGAAAAACCGATGATGTGCAACTATGAAGACTATTCTGGGCCCTGCCCCTTCTCTCTCTCTGTGTCTCTGTATCTCTCTCTCTCTCTCTCTCTCTCTGTCAAAAAACAATAAAAATAAATTTTAAAAAATGGTAGTAAGGGGAAGCTGGGATGGCTCAGTGGGTTAAGTGCTTGCTTTGCAGCCCCGGGGACTAAGGATTGAAACCCAGGCCCGGCCCATGTGGACCCATATGCTGAACTGAGGTGTGCTTCCCATGCAAGAGGCCCCCAGTTCAGTTCTCACCCCCCCAGCCCCCTCCCCTGTTCTGCCCCTGGCTCAAAGGGCGTGCCTCCCATGCAGGAGGACCCCAGCCCTGTTCCTGCCCTGCGCGGTTCCTGCCCACCTGTGTGGAAAGAAACCATGTCGAAACTGATAACACACAACTATGGAGACTGTTCTGGGCCCTCCCCCTTCTCTCTGTCTCTCTCTGTCTATGTCAAAAACAATAAAATAAATCTTTTTAAAAAATGGTAGCAAAAAGTAAATCCCACCAAAATGAATGAGATCACCAGAAAAAGAATGCAATGCAAAAAGGACCAAGGTCACAAAATATGAACTGAAAAATATATATGGAGAGAAAATAACCAGAAGAAAATATATTAAAGTGTTTCCTGCTTATCTTGGGAGAGTAGAATTTATGGACAATTGTTATTTTTCTGCACACTTACAATTACTCTGCCTGTGGTAAATTATGGTATATGCTAGGCAGGTGGTAGTAAATGATGCTCTCAGGTCATGGGTAAAAGCCCCAAGGAGCTTTTAAACTAGCTCTGATTTATTAACATCAATGGAGGAATAGTACCATACTTAGTAAGGCAAGAATATTTTTGTTCCCTTTTTTCAGACAAATAATGACAAGTGAAGCAAAAGTCATGTTCATTTGCCTCAGAATGAGTTATATAAAGATTGTCTGTGACAGTAGTTGGAAATTGGCCAGGTTAGCAAAAATCACTTAAATGCTAGGTTCAGCCAGTAGAATCTGCACCCTCAGGGGGATGCAGAAGTCCCTCCCCCTGGGCTGGCTGGCACTTTTGTCTCAGATCCAGCCCTAAATTCTACATGACCTTCCCTGAACCCAGGCATCTAAGCCAGACCTTCCTCAGTCTAGGACAGAACAGGGATGGCTCTACAATAGATGTCCCTTCCCCACTGGGTCTCAAAAAGAAAACGTGCATTCCTGTAGACCAGATCACTCTGGTCTTTGCAGTTAGTGCCCAGGAATGTGGGGGAAGGAAAAGTAGAGTGCTCTAGACCAGGTGACAGCACTTCAAGGACCAGGAGAGTGATGGAGTGGCAGCATGGCTAATTGAGGGACTTTGTAGAAAAGGATTATGGTGTAGGGTTGGGACAAAGAGGACAAAGGGGGAAACTGGAGAGGGAGAAAGAGCGCCTACTGATTAGATTTGAGAGCAGTGAAGAGCAGAGCCTTTTTAAGTGGTGGAGCAAGGTAATCAGATTTCATCTTAAAGAGGTTATGGGGGAAGCTGGGATGGCTCAGTGGGTTAAGTGCTCGCTTGCAGCCCCAGAGTCTGAGATTTGAATCCCTGCCCTGGCCCATGTGGACCCATATGCTAAACTGGGGTGTGCTCCCAATTCAGTTCTTGCTGGGGCCTATGCGGGAGGCTCCTGGCCCAGTTCCTGCCCTGTGCAGCCCTGTACCCACCTGTGGAGTGAAACTATGTGGAAAATTAATGCTGTTAACTATGGTGACTGCTCTGGGCCCTCCCCCTTCTCTCTCTCTCTCTCTGTCAAAAAACAATAAAAATAAATCTTAAAAAAAAGAGAGATTATAGTGGCTACAGTCTGGAGATTATAGTAGGGGAGGGAGAGTCAGGAAGCAGGGTATATAGTTGATGTAATCCAGGAGAGGGAGCAATAGCCAATCAACAGTCAGATAAGCGGGTTTCTCACTCCCCAAAACTAATCTCTAAATCCCATCCTTACTCCTCATAGAGCTTCTAGATTTTTCCCTTTACTTCTTTCTTTGTATTATCATTAAATATACTTATATTTTCTCTTCACTATAATTTTTCACTTGACATATTTTTCTCCAGATGCTATCTCATTAACTGATAGATTTAGCCAACCAATATTACTTGGCCACCAGGTATTCAGTGCTTAATAAATGTTGGGGGGAAGCCGGGATGGCTCAGTGGGTTAAGTGCTCACTTTGCAGCGCCGGGGACCGAGGATCGAATCCTGGCCCGGGCCAGTGGGGAAACATATGCTGAACTGGGAGCTCCTCCAGTTCAGTTCTCTCTCTGTCTCTGTATCTATCTATCTATCTCTCTCTCTCTCTCTCTCTCTCTCTCTCTCTCTCTCTGTCAAAAATAAATAAATAAATAAATAAATAAATATTAAAAATAAATAAATAAATGTTGGCTAAATGGTTTGTAAGCTTTTATTATCCTCCATGAATCTTACTATGAGATGGGATTATAATAAATTAAATATTGAATATTGGTGGTCTTGTCATAAATCTGAATTTCTCTGCAAAGACAAATTACTAAAACAAACAACAAGAGCAGTCTATAGTTTTAAAAGTTTCAGCCAGTTAAACGTTTAAGAAATAACCTTTAAGCCTCTTCAGCAAATGGTGCTCAGAAAATTGGAAAAACACATGCAAAAGAATGAATCTGGACTGTGGTCTGTCACCATATACCAAAATTAACTCAAAGTGGATTAAAGACCGCCACATTAGACCCAAAGCAATAAACTGTATATAAGAAAGCATTGATACCAAACCTATAGACCTTGGGTTCAGGGACTACTTTATGAACCTGACCTCAGAGTCAAGGGAAGTGAAAGCAAAAACAAATGAATGGGACTTTATCAAACTAAAAAACTTCTGCACAGCAAAAGAAACCATCAGCAAAGTGAAGAGGCAACTAACTAACCGATTTGGAGAAAATATTTGCAAACAGTGCCTCTGATAAGGGGCTAATATCTAAAATATATAAAGAACTTATACAACTCAACAAAAACAAAAAATAAACAATCCAATAAAAAAATGGACAGAAGACCTAAACAGACACATTTCCCATGAAGACATACAAACAGCCAACAGATATATGAAAAAATGCTCAACATCACTAGCAATTAGGGAGATGAAAATTGAAACCACAACGAGATATCACCTCACACTTGTGAAAATGCTATAATCAACAAGACAAAGAATAACAAGTGCTGGAGAGGCTGTGGAGAAAAAGGAATATGTATACACTGCTGGTGGGAATGTAAATCGGTACAACAACTATGGAGATTCCTCAAAAAATTAGGAATGGAATTGTGATATGGCCCAGCAATCCCTCTTCTGGGTATCTACCCCCAAAACTTAAGAACCTTAATTCATAAAGATATATGTACCCCAATGTTCATTGCAGCACAGTTCACAGTGGCCAAGTCATGGAAATAATCAAAGTGTCCTTTGACAGATGACTGGATAAAGAAGTTGTGGTGCATTCATACAATAAAATACTACTCATCAATAATAAAAATGAAATACAGTCATTTGTGACAACATGAATGGACCTTGAAACCATCTTATCAAGTGAAATAAATCAGACTGCAAGAATCAATAAGCATATGACCCTACTTATAGTTGGAATATAAAACTGAATGTAACAAAGAAACAAAAACTCATGGACACAGTCAGTAGTTCAGTGGTTACCTGAGGGTAAGGGGGAAGTTGAGTGGGAGAATAGGGAGGGGTGCGAGGGTATGGAGGGGGCATCAAATAAATGATGATGGAAAGAGAGCGGATTCTGGGTGATGAGCACATAGTGCAATGCATAAATGATGTAATGTAGAATAATACACCTTCAGCCTATGTAAGTTTTATGAAGCAATGTCACCCCAATAAATTTAACAATAAAAAATTTAAAAACATAATAATATTTAGGGATGCCAGGATAGCAGTTGCCCCATGATTGTGAGGTCCAGTAATTGATTCCCAGCCCTGGTCCTGCAAATCAATATGCTGACTTCAGTGCAACTGGTAATGAGAGGCCCCTGGTTCAGTTCCTGCCCCGTGCAGTACCACATCCACACGTGTGGAATGAAACCATGTCATAACTAATGATGTACAACTATGGAGACTGCTCTGGACCCTTCTCTCTGTCTGTCTGTCTCACCTTTCTCAAAACAATAAAAATAAATAATAAAAAAGAAAGACACTTTAGGTCATCAAGTAGGGATCACTCTGAAATAAATGAATTGAAACTCTCCTGTCAGCCTTGCATTTTTGCATGATGGGCAGATGTAAGGTCACTTTGCATCCAGTTATGCCTGTTTTTCAAACTAGAAAAAGATATCCTGCCACATGTTCTAAAAAGTCTGTTATCTGGTATGAAACAAGAAGGAGGAAGAGAGGAAAGAATTTTATGTGATTAAAGACTGGGATACTTTCCAAACCACTTCAAGTAGCCACTATGCAGAAGATAGCTTTCTTAGCTACTACCAGCAGGAAATAAAAACTTTTTTAACGAGTGTATGATTCTGACATCTATGTAGGAAGTGGCTGAATGAAAATATCATTCTACTGCATCTTTCTCAATAATTTAGGAGATGTGTTTTAACCAAACTTAATATTCTATTAAAAGGAACCTAAGTATGTATACCTTAAGGAATATTTCACATGGGGGAGGGAGAATAAGACAATCAGCCAGTTATTTATTTATTTATTTATTTATTTATTTATTGACAGAGAGAGAGAGAGAGAGAGAGAGAGAGAGAGAGAACCAAACTGGGGGAACTCCCCAGTTCAGCATATGGGTCTGCAAGGACCGGGCCAGGGCCGGGATTCGATCCTCGGTCCCCCCCACTGCAAAGTGAGAGCTTAACCCACTGAGCCATCCCGGCTTCCCCAATTAACCATTTAAAGGAGAAAAAAAATCTGGATTCATACCGCACTTTTTAAAATTTTTTAAATATTTATTTATTTATAATTGTTTTTTGACAGAGAGAGAGAGAGAGACAGAGAGAACTGAACTGGGGGAGCTCCCAGTTCAGCACATGGTTCCACACGGGCCGGGTCTGGGATTTGATCCTCGGTCCCTGGCAATGCAAAGTGAGCACTTAACCCACTGAGCCATCCCAGCTTCCCCAATACTGCACTTTTTTACTCCAAAATGAATTGCAGCTCAAATATTTAAATGTAAAAAAGTTTTTTTAATTAAAATAAAAAGATACAAAATAATAGCTATGTATTTTATGTCTTCAAATCCTCACATGAAAAAGAGTCCATGTACTGATTTGTTACATACTTCATTTATTTCCTACCAGAACCTGTAAACATATATCTTATTATATGTAGATATTTACCAGATTTGGGTCCACAAGTTTCAGTTATATGGCTGTTTATTCTCTAAATT
>PVKE010047579.1:0-11873 GCA_004027555.1 Craseonycteris thonglongyai | reverse complement strand
GAAGTCCCAAGAGGTTTAAAAATAACCTACACAGGTGCTAAGTGGCCAAGCCATATATATAGTCTACCTGGGTAGGTCTCTTACAGAAGCCCGTGTTTACTGTACTGTAATAGAGTGATGAAGTTAATCCTGTAGAGCAGACTACATTCATATTGGCTAATCTTTTATTTGGTTAATTCTTTATAGGGACCTCCTGCAGACAGACCAGGCCTTTGGTCTCAACTTCAAATCTTATCAATGGCTAACTGTTAGATTTCTCATTTATAAAATGGACACAGTACTTAGTTCACAGGCTTATTGTTAGGATTAGGGGAAACTGAGTCTATGAAAGAGCCTCTCAGATGGGACTTGTTAAGTAAAGCAGAGGTCCCTGTACCCTGAGCTCTCAGAGCCCCACTTCTAAGCCTGTGCAGAATACATTTTGTTTCTTCATTTATGCTTTGAGACTCATTAGCATTATGCTCGCTCTTTCAGGCATTTGCATTTTTAATTGTATCCCTAATTGTGGAATAATAGGCTTTGTCTTCAGGCAACTATTTTTGAGCCAGAAATAGAAGGGAGGAGGAGTCATTGGGAGCCTAGGGAGTTTTCTTTCCCCTGAAATTATATGCTGGCCCTGATTTTAAAAAGGCTTTTAATTTTTAGATGTCTATAGGAGCAAGAACAAGAGTACCATGGGTGACCCTTCCATTGACCATCACACTTTTCTCTCTAGCCCTCTATCCTAAGATCCAGAATCCAGATCATTGTTTTTATTAATGTTGGGCCCTCCTTCACTCACTCACTCTCTCACTTACTTACTCACTCACTCATTCATTTATCCAGATTAACAGGGCATCTTTACTGCCCTTAAAGCACTCAAGGGTCACTCTTCCATCCAGGACTCAACTCACTACCCTCTCCCTCTCCCATCCCCCATACCATGGTAATCGGATTTGCAGAAATCTTGCATCTCCAGTGGAGGTGATTGTCCTTTTAGCCTCCAAATTACTACTTACTAGAATAGTCTAGACAACTCTAGCTAGAAAAGAGAGCAGAAAAGTCTAAAGGTGGAACATAGGATGCTTTTTGCAGAAAATAGTTGACAGGTGAGAGCATGGGAAAACTGAGGGAACCTCCACCCTAAATCATGAAGTTAGGTTAGGAGCAAGGTAATAGGCTCAAAATATTTGTTCTTTAATCTTAGTACCTGACACTTAATAGGGATTTCTTAAATACTTGTCATATGAACTTTTTGAGTAGCAATTGAAGATGATGATTAAACAGAATAAGCTATTAGAACCATTGATGACACCGATGGAGGTTGAACACATACATGCTCCACTGTCTGTCTCTCGCAGCACATAATTGCTCCCTTCTAATCTTCACACCTTCCCCTTTTCACATCCATTGACTCACTTGTCCCCTCCACTGGATGGTGAGTACCACTTGGGTTGAGATTTGTCTGGTTACAGTCTATTTCTGCATGGTCTGGCCATGGTCACTGCTGAATCAATCAAGTGAGTGAATTATGGACGCTACTAGATTGGAGAACATTTAATATTAATTCAAATTTTACTTGATCAAATACAAAAGTTGTCCTGTTCAATAGTGATAATCATATCAGACCTCATTTTTTAACTCATTTAGCCTAACAAATACCATATTTAATATAGGTTAGATTTCAAATATGTTTTTCTTTCTATAACATTATAAATCCATTAAAAACAGTATTATAAAATAACACACATCCACAAGTACTTTTAAAATATTTAATAGTCATAATCATAATCTTAATAAATAGCAAATCTTACTTGCATCATATTCTGTGACAGGCAATTACTAAGCACCTTATGTGAATTATTTTTTTTAATTCTCATGAAAACCCTATGAAATAGGTGCTATTTACAGTCCCATTGTAAAAAAGAGAAAAGAGAAGGCCAGGGTTACAGTTTACCCATAAGAGACAAAATCACAACTAGAAGCTAAGCATGCTGTATTACACATTTACCTATGGTGCCACGTGGCTTTTTTTGAAGGATTTTTATTTTATTGTATTTGATACAGTATGTCTGTTAAATAGATATTGTTTTTTCACAATTTTCAGATCAAGAAGCTAAAGCTCAGAGTATTATCTACTCTTTCCTCTAAGTGTAGAGTAGTACAAGCCCTTACCTGAGTCTAATCTCTTAAAAGACGTATAAACACACAACTCACACGTTTTTTTTCTTTGTTTGTTTGCCTCGTGTTCCATTTACTGTCAAATTGCACACTACTCATACACGATTTTTATAGAACTACTTATGTGTTGTTAGATGTTGAATGGACAGCTGAATATCACACAGTCACCTTAGGTTTTATACTCTAGTTTCAAGATGCCCAGAGTGGGTGGATCTCTGATTAAACAGAGCAAGGCTTGTGGTCATTACAATGGTGTGAACAAATTCTTTGCTTCTTTTCTGCCAAGACAGTTTGTAGCCTGGGTAGCCCTACACAAATAAAGTTCCACGTCAAAGAACACAGTTTACATGCCTGTCACGCATAGTGCCCTGCATGTGGTAGGACACACAGCCTGATACCACAACCAGCTACACAATTCACAGGACCTGGTTCAAAATGAAAATGTAAGACTCCTTGTTCAAAGATTAGGGTATCAAGACAGTAAGAGCAGAGTATAATACTAAGTGCACAACCCTGATGCTGTCCTGTTGACATGTGTTTTAGGACATTTTGCTCAAAACTGACACATGTATGTTTTTCTTAGTATGCGTTACAGTAAGTATAAGAAATATGAAGCCAGTACTGGGAACATTTTCAAGGATCCAAGCTTTGCTTTTTACCTGGAAGAGTACTTGCATAACTGATTCATACACCTGCTTTTAGGGTGTGTAGAAACACAATATGTCACCCCTCTTAGTGCCTAAGAAACTGAATTCCCACTTGCTCTGAACTCAGTGGCCCACCTTGTGTCATCTGTCTCCACTGAAGTAAATCTTTCAAAAGCTAAGTAGGATCATTATTCCACATTTAATGAGCACCTGCAGTATACTTTTTTTCTTTCTGTTCTGCAGGTTTCTGCCCCCTTCCCTTGCTCCTCAGGCCTAAATTTTAAAGAAATGTTTTTAAGTGCCTCCAAGGACATTGGCAGTCACTGGGACCTAATGGCTGTTGCTGTCTTTCCATGTGTATTTTCTAAATGTAGATGCTGTATGACTTGTCAATTTCCCTGACCAACAATATTGGGATCAAAAGCCAGGGGTTTGACAACTTAGTATCACCAAATACGAATTCCAAAAATAATAACCATACATACAACTTACCTATTTTAAATTGATTGCTCTTCATCATTGCCATAATTTTATATAAGAAAGAACATTTTAATGCCTTCCTCCAAAAAAAAAATGTAACAGTACAATAGCAGCTTCATGAAGAGGACTCAGGGGAAACCGGGATGGCTCAGTGGGTTAAGCGCTCACTTTGCAGCACCGGGGACCCAGGATTGAATCCTGGCTCCTGGCCCGTGCGGACCCATATGCTGAACTGGGGAGTGCCCCCAGTTCAGTTCTCTCTCTGTCTCTCTCTCTCTCTCTCTCTCTCTCTCCCTCTCTGTCAAAAACAATTTAAATATATATATATATATATTAAAAAAGGAAAAGGACTCAAAAATTTAAAATTTATATATATTTTTTTAAGATTTATTTTATTGATTTCTGACAGAGAGAAACAGAGACAGAGAGAGACAAAGAGAATGGGGAGGGCCCAGAGCAGTCTCCACAGTCGACATTAGTTTTCCATATAGTTTCACTCCACAGGCGGATTTTTCTTAAAAATCTGAGTCCAAGGGTAAAATAATGGGAAAAATAGGATGTAAACCGTAGAACTTTGTAGTAAACAGGTTCTTTGGCAGCTTCTAGTGACTTTTATCATAAAAGCCTGAATTCTCCCTAAGGACTTTGTAGTTCTTACTTTCTAAACAATGCTCTTATGCCGGTTCTCATAGCTTCTTCTGAACTGTTTCATCCAACTGCCTCTGTAAGGAGGGCTCAGAGATAGTCATCAAGAGGGGTCTCTGCATTGCTGGTTGCCATGGAGCCAGGTTTGTGGAGAGTTTCCCCACTTTCTAAAAATCCAGTGTTGAATGAAGCCCACTGTTGACTCTTTATAAGATGATGACACTTTTTTCTGTACCTAAAATTTCCTGTTCCTGCCCCTTCCCTCATAAATGGATGCCCCCATACTACTCCCACCTCTGCAACACACTGAATAGTCCTGAATTATCTAATATAATAGGGGAATGGTCCCCAACCTTTTTGGCACCAGGGACCAGTTTTATAGAAGACCGTTTTTCCATGGACTAGGGTAGGAGGAGGAGGGGATTTGCAGGATAATTTAAGTGCCAGATGCAGCGTAATTGTCACTTACACTCACTTATAGGGTTTTGATATGAGTCTCCAAGCAATTGATTTATTATGGTCTCTGTGCAGTCAAACTTCTCTGCTAATGTTAATCTGTATTTGCAGCCACTCCCCAGTGCTAACATCACCACCTCAGCTCCACCTCAGATTATCAGGCATTATATTCTCGTGAGGAGCTTGCAACCTAGATCCCTCGCATGTGCAGTTCACTATAGGGTTCGCACTCCTATGACAATCTAATGCTGCCACCGATCTGACAGGAGGCAGAGCTCAGGAGGTGATGTGAGCGATGGGGAGCGGCTGTAAATACAGATGAAGCTTCGCTCACTCTCCCACTACTCACCTCCTGTTGTGCGGCCCAGTTTCTAACAGGTCACAGACCAGTACTTGTCCAGGCCCAGGGTTGGGGATCCTTGATATAATAGATACAGGTATCCTGAGGACAAGGAAATGGTGATGAGAATTTAAATCTCATCCTATGTGCAAGGGAGTGTCATTATTATCCCCATTTTGTAGTTCATGACAGTAAGGTTACATAGTTTAGATTACTGCTCAAAGTTACAGAGCAGAGAAGGGTAACAAATGTAACTTCGTTCTGTCTGATGCCAAATCCTTGCTCTTAACCTGAATGTCCAGGTTTCCTTGAGCCACCATATTTTCTGGATGTGCCTAATTTCATATACACTCCCTCTTTCCTACTGGTACTTATCATTGTTATTAGAAAGTCCTATAAGCTTTTGTTAGAAAATATAGTCATTTGATGGATAGTGCATCTCCCTCCATAATAAATGAGGAGCATAAGGGTGGTAGGTGAGTGGATCCTTGACCTAGAGTTAAGATGACTCAAATTTAAAACATAGGGTCACACGCACCCTTTGTTGACCAAGCATTTTCAGCAAAGAGGTTTTCTGATCACAGGCTGCTGTGAACAGGTTGAGAGGATCGCAAGACCTTATGATTTAACCTACAGCAAGTATAGCATAGGGGAAAGGACGTGGGGGCCAGCTTATTTTCAGTGATTATTAGTTACAAAATACTATGTAGGATGCTGTCAGGAGTGAAAAGGTAGGTCAGCTATGCCCTCAAGGGTTCAACCAAAGCTAGTTAGAAAAAACAGATGAAAATAAAATTATATTATTCTGAATCCAGACTCAGCTCCAGGATCTGACAATATGTAGGAAATAGGAAATAGAGGAGATTTGAAAGGTCAGATATGATGGGTTCCAAAAGTAAAGCTGTATTGTTTTGGTCATCTTTGGCAGTGTATTTCCTCTCTGCAGGAAGTAATTAGGACCTGTCATAGAATGAAATACTGATTCCTCTAGAATACCAACTTGGCAATTCATTCGTGAGTTCACAGTACAGTGGAGTAGGCAAAAACCTAGGTTTTAAAATCAGAAGTATCTGGATTTGAATCTTGGCTATACCACTTAGTGCCTGCGTTGTGACTTTTGCAATTCATTTTCTCTCCCTCTGGGCCTTGGCTTCTTCTTTATTATTATTTTTTTTTCTTTATTTTTAAGAGAGAGAGAAGGATCGAAGACCCAGAGCACTCCATATTTGTACATTTTTAATTGTAACCTAGTTTCCACACAGGTGGATAGAGGGACTCGCAGGGCAGGAACTGAACCTGGGCTCTCCCGCATGAGAGGTGAGAACTTTCACCACCTTCCTGGTGGTGACCAGTTGCACCATATTTCCGCACATGGGGTTGCATGGTTTAAAGCCAGGAATCTAACCCTGGACCTCGTGATTGCGAGGCAAACGCTCAACCACTTAGCTATCCCAGCATCCCTTTCTTCTTTAGAATGAGGATAATATGTACACAACTCAGAAGGTTTCATGAAGAATAATATTTGGAAATCACCATAATATATTACAAAAACTCTTCTAGAAATTAGAAAAGAGAGAACACTTCTTAGGTTTTTTAATGTTAATGTCACCTTGATAGCAAAACATGACATAATCACTCTTAAGAGAAGAAATTCATAGTCTAATCTCTCATAATCATAAGATCAAAAACCCAAAATAAAATATTAACAAAGTGAATCCAGTGATATTTGGAAAGGACAATAAAGGCACAAAATACACTAATCATAAAGAAAAATATTGCTCACGTATATTAAAATAAAAACTTCTGTTCATCGAAAGACAGCATGAATAAAATAAAAGTTTTAACAGAACATAAAAAAAGATGTATAATGCAGAGATCTGGAAAAAATTAGAATATTAGATAACTACCACAAATTATTAAGAAAAAGATAAAGACCAAAATTTTTAAAATCGTCAAAAGACTTAAACAGGTATTTCATGAAATAAGATATATAAATGGTCAGCTCACATATGAAATGGTGTTCATTTCATTGGTTATCAGGAACATGTAAATTCAAATCCCATTGCCACTATCTACCCACCAGAATTGCTAAAATTGAAAAGACTGTTCATTGCAAGTGTTGGCAAGCATGTAAACACTCAGACATTGCTAATGGGACGTAAAATTGGTATGATTACATTGGATGACTGTTAGTATCTACTATTGTTGAGCATCTTACACCCTGTGATTTGTTCATAAGTATATACACAATAGACATATTGAAATATGTACAACAAAAATATATATAAGAATCTATAGCAGCATTGTTTGTAATAGCCTAAATCTGGTAATAAACCCAATGTCTATCAACAGTAGAATAGGGGGAAAGCTGGGATGGCTCAGTGGGTTAAGCACTCGCTTTGAAGCCCTGGGGACCAAGGATCGAATCCCGGCCCCCGCCCATGCGGACCCACATGCTGAACTGGGGTGTGCCCCCAGCTCAGTTCTTGCCGGGACCTATGTGGGAGGCTCCCGGCCCAGTTCCTGCCCTGCGCAGCCCTGTGCCCACCTGTGGAGTGAAACTATATGGAAAACTAATGTCAACTAGGAGACTGCTCTGGGCCCTCCCCCTTCCCCCTCTCTGTTTCTCTCTGTCAAAAATCAATAAAATAAATCTTAAAAAACAAAACAACAAAAAAAAAACCAGTAGAATAGGTAAATACATTGTAGTTTATTAGCACAAAGGCATATTATACAATAATGAAATTGAACAGTTGCTACATGCAACAACAAATAGTAATCTTGCAAACATAATATTGAGTGAAAGAAGCCAGACACACACACACACACACACACACACAATACTGTGTATATTAGTTTTCTCTGCTGTTGTAACAAATTACCACACAGGTAGTGGCTTAAAAATAAAACAAAGTCATTATCTTACAGTCCTATACTTTAGAAGTCCACTAAGGGTTTCACCAGACTAAAATCAATGTATCAGCAAGCTACATTCCTTTCTGGAGGTTCTAGGTGCAGGTCTAACTCTTGCCTATTGAGGTTGTTGGCAGAATTCAATTCCTTATGGTTGTAGGACCAAAGTCCCTGCTTTCTTGCTGGCTGTCAGCTAAGAGTCATTCCCATTTTCTGAAGGCTGCCACATTCCATGGCCCCTTTTCTCCATATTAAAAGCCAAAACTGATAGTTGACTCCTTACTGGTATCTCTCTCACCTACCTAGGAAAGGTTCTATGCTCTTAAAGACTATGATTAGATTGGGCACACCCAGTAATCTCCCTATTTCAAGGTCCTTAACCTTAACCACATCTACAAAGTCCTTTTTGCCATGTAAGTAGCATATTCCCAGATTTTGGGGTCTAGGACATGAGCATAATTGTCTGTGTTGGGGGAAGGGGGGATTCTTCTGTCTACTACAGTATGATTCCATTTGTATAACATTCAAAACAAGCAAAATTAACCTATGGTGAAAGAAGAAAGTGATTGCCTTTGAGATCACATTTCTTAATTTGTACTAGGAAAAACAATATCCATTTCCAAGCATTGTTGCAAGTATTAATCCCAACAACAAATGTGTTACTTGCTTTGAAAAGTGTGTTACAAAATAGATGCATTGTTCATTATGTCCTATTTTCTTCTCTTTTCCCTCCCCCAATTTCATCATTTCACCTATAAAAACGCTGAAATCAAGACTTTGCAGGGTAAATCTGAAGATTGACAGACCCTCTTTAACAATGCTTGCCTCCTGATGAATATCCCCTAGAAATCAGGATTTAAGCTACAATTCCAGGTGCTAATTGGGATAGAGGAAATTTGCAAAATCGTCCTCTTTGGAAATTCTTTAAAACACTACTAAAAACACAGGTAGTACTGAATGATCTGCTGCAGCCCCTTGCAAAATACTAGTGGCTGCACTTTTTCAACTACAAAAACCCAAATCAGCAAGATTATACCAATGAAAAAGTAAAGTAAAGACTTTTTAAAATGATGGACTAATCACAGATCATACTATAGAACCAGCAGTGAACCTCTCTAGAATTTAATCTTTTGCTGGGAAGGCTGACTTTGGCTCTTAGAGCCTAGCACAGAGTCTAGGTAAAAACAAATATTTGTTAAATCCTGTTCAAATTATGGAGGGCATCGGTTGTTTGTTGTTTTATTTTGCTTTTCTTTAAAGCTACTATTGCCCTTGCCTTTGAATACGGTACTGAAGGTGCTTTGAAAAGGTCTGGTTAAAAACAGCTCAATTTGTTCACTTGTTCCTGAAACCTCTCCCTTTATTCATTTTATAAACAACTATTGATGGCACAAGGACCAGACACTTAGAGAGGTTCAAGGAATACAAGGATAAAAACGTACAGTCCCCCTCTAGTGGGGAGACCAATAAGAAAAGGTGGTCCATATCTGATGTCCACCTCACCATCCTACACTGAGTCTAGACTGGTCTGTCTTGATTAAGAGGCACTTCTCAATGGGAACTTAAGAGCCCTGCAAGGGGAGGTCATGTCCCAGCCTCTTTCCCACTGTCACCAGTTTACACCGGCTTTCTCTTCTGGGGGGCGTGCACCTGGAGGTCAATGTTCTCTCCTCTGCGCATGCTTCTGTGGCGTGACTTGTGGGTTTGGTCTGTTGTCTGAGAAGCAGCTCAATATCTCGCTAACAGAGGTTTATTTTAGGAGTTGGCTCTTCTTGCTTGATCTGTGTCTTTCAACCTTGGCTGCGTATCACAATCACTTGGGGAGCTGTAAGAAAAGAATTGTTTTTCTTTACACTACTCACTGGATACTGCACGGGTGTAGAGTTTATTTTCCTATACCAACCAATTCTATAAACACCAGCTGTTACCGAACAAAAGTCCACGTGCCCAATGTTTCAAAAGGCCAAAACTCAAAGCATTAGCTTGGAGTAAGAAACAGTTTGCTGATCAAGAGGATGCCAATTGCGAAGAGTGCAGACCTAATGATGCCTCAAATCCATCTTGCTCACTGGGTTTGGCTATGGCTTTTTAAAGGGAAACAGGTATTGGAGGAACTTGGAACTTGACCACTTATGGTAAAGGGGCGTCAACACCAGATCTTTCTGGACAATGGACCCTTGGCTTCTGAAACGGTTCAGGTGTTCAAGTTCTGATTGTGTCCTGGGTCCATTGGCACTGTAGCGTGGAATCAGACACTTTGGTTCTAGGTGCAGCTGGAACTCAAAGTTCTCTCCTCTGCACGTGCTTCGGTTGCATGACTTGCTGTTTGGGCCTGTTTGTGAAAAGCAGTACACTATCTCGCTAAACAAGATAGGACCACTTTGAGTTGGTGCTGTGGTTACACAGCTGGGTGCCCTGCAATTTAACTCAATTCTGAAACTATCTACCTCAAGCTTGTCCAATGTGTGGCCCACAGGCTGCATGCGGCCCAGGATGGCTTTGAATGCGGCCCAACACAAATTCATAAACTCATAAAACGTAATTTGTGTGTGTGTGTGACTTTTCTTTTTTTTAGCTCATCGGCTATTGTTAGTGTATTTTATGTGTGGCCCAAGACAATTCTTCTTCCAATGTGTCCCAGGGAAGCAAAAAGGTTGGACTCCCACTCTACATGGAGACAGTGCCACATCCCAGAGGTTGAGGGCTGAATCCCACGAGACTGTCCCCACTTCAGGTGCCAATCCAAGTAAAGCTTGTCACCTGTGTTTCCGCCTGATTGGCTGTAACCTACAACTTCCCATAATTAAGGTGACCAGACGTCCCTCTTTGGGCGGGACAGTCCCGATTTTTAACAATTTGTCCTGCGTCCCGTGGCGTTTTCAAAAAGTCCCGATTTTTGGAAAGAATGCATGACAAGCTAGGGAACGGTGGGAGATAGACCAAATTTTTAATCAAGAACCCCCTCCCCCCCGGTCAATGGTGTCCCTCTTTACCAATGTTAAAATCTGGTCACCTTACCATAATTCCATCCTGGGGTTCGATAATTTCCTAGTTGCAGTTCACAGAACTCAGGAAGACAGTTTACTTTGGTAGATTACTGGTTTATAATAAAGGGATAAAACTCAGAAAAAACCAGAGGGACAGAATGCATAGAGTAAGGTACAGGGAAGAGGCACAGGGCTTCCAGCCTTCTCTGGGAGGGCCACCCTCTGATGACCCCAACAAGGGGCGTCCCCAGCGTGGGGATGCAAGCCTGGGGCTAAGAAGGTTCTTGCCTTCACATAGGAAAGAATTCAAATGGGAGTTGCTATCAAGTTTAAAGTGAAAGTCAGTATATTGAGCAAACAGTAAGAAAAGTCCACCCCAGACAGAGTGGTGGTTTTGACCCCCGCCATCCACCGGACTAGTGTTTACATGTTTCTTGTTTCCATGGAAAACTTCTTGGCGTGGGGAACTGCTGCAAGATTCACGAAGAAAAGGGGCAGGTTTACCTTTAACTGTTGTAAGGTACAGACTGTGGCTAGTTTGCAATAGGTTTAGGTATGAGAATGGCCATTCAAATGGACTCCCTTGGCTCCATAGGCCTCAGATGGTCTGTTCTGTGTGACTAACACCTGCCTGAGTTCTGTGTCTGGCAGCACACAGGCAGCAGGCTTGGAATCACGCCCCCTAATTCCTTCTGTAAAAATAGTCCTCGTGCCCCTTCCCTCTATTACCAGCACCTCGAGGTTTTCAGCAATCTATACGCCCCTGAACTCCATTCAGGGTCTTCATGAAGGCTTCATTAGATACAGCCCTAATTGATTAAATCATTGACCGCTGGCAATTAGCTTAACCTCCAGCCCCTCTCTCTTTGTCAGAAGAGGGCTGAAATCTCCAAGCTTCTAATCACGTGATTGCCTTAACAAGCAGCCTCTGTCCTGAGGGGCTTTCCAAAGGTCACCTCGGTCACAGAAACTGTGGTGCGATTGAAAAACCTTTATGGCTCTTATCACCACACAGGAAATTCCAAGGGTGTTAGGAGCTCTGTGCCTCAAATGGGACAGAGACCAAATATAAATTGCTTCTTATAAGTCACAATATCACAAGTGCTTTTATTTTTTTATTTTTATTTTTTTTTTATTGTTAAATTTAATGGGGTGACATTGGTTGGTAACAATCAGACAGTTTCCCAATGGACATCTCCACATCACATCACCCATGCATCGCATTATGTGCCCAGCTCCCAGAAT
>PVKE010047578.1:0-11873 GCA_004027555.1 Craseonycteris thonglongyai | reverse complement strand
ATGCAAGCTTTGGTGACCATAACACCACCATTTCTACACTCTTTCCTGTTTGCCTAGAGTCTGACCTAGGATAAGATGGTATTTGTAAATTATCATATATTTTGGGCTAAGGATTAGATAGAAAGGGACACATAGCCAATCATTCCGACTCCTAATTCTGCTCCATACATTTAGTTAATACTCAAATGGACTGGTTTTGAGCCTAAAAACTATCCCTGTCATCTTTTTTGTTTTTTCCCCACAGTGTCTGGCTCCAAATAGATCCTCGCTTAGCACGTGTTTGCAAAACAGAGACGACTGCTTGGTTGTACTAGACATTCAGATTTTGATGTTTGTATTCATTCAACTGTTCTGTTTTCTAGGCCGTCCTCGTCTGAATGACTGAACCCCTGCCCAGACCCTCTGTACCTAGCTCTTCAGTTTATTAAATCTTACACAAGAGCCTTGTTCCTACTTTCTGGTCTCCCAAGTTCTGAGTCCATCCACCACTACCAACCTCAATGCCGTTTACATCAGGGTTACTCAGTGGACATCACACAACTGCCTACTCCAGGAGTAAAAGCAGTGCAGAGGGTAGAGGAAATGTGAGTTTATGAAAAAGAGATTGAGGAAAGGAGACATGTTTGTTTTACTGGGAATCTTTGGCCTTGTAGTTGGAAACCACTAACCAAGAAAAACAATAAAAAGTACATATGGTGTAGTTCTGGGCATTTTTACCATTTAACTTCTAAATTCCACTTCCAGTGTTAGTGATGGCTTGTAGGAAAGGAAAGCATGTGCTCAGTGAAGTGATGGGGTTCTTAAATTGTCAGGTTAATTCGATAAAAGCAAAGCTGACCAGGTGTAAGGGATCAGTTGGGACACACATCTCGCCTGTCTCAGACAGAAAGCAGATTTAAGCAATGAACTCCTGAGGGACCAGAAACCACATATAACAGGGTATAGAGCACAGGCTTGGTCTTTGAGGTAGAGCCTGAGGTCAAAGGAAGGTAGAAACTGATACAACATTATCCTGGACATATCAAGATTTCTGGCATTTACTTTAAATTTTCCAGAACAGAGTATCAAAACAAACAAATTCTTTCAACAGTGATTTTAGAAGTGAGGGCCCTTGGGACCCTGAAAGGATTGTCTCTACTGGTTACAGAGGTATTGAGCTATTGACTGGCTACTTATTGCAAGCAACTGGAATGGGCAGAATTGACACCCAAATTCAATTTTTTTTTTTTTCAGCCCTGTTACCCACTCATATAGTAACCATGACTCCCAAGGACTTGAAGCCTGTGTGTTTCTTTGGGCTGAAATGTGCACCCACTGCTGCCTTCAACCACCGCAAGCTCCCTGTCATGTTCTGTGTACTATGAGTCATAGAACTGAGTTCTATACCTCAGCTTGGCCTACAGGTCAGGTTGCTACTGTGGTTCCCCATTCTCCTTCCAGGTTTTCCCTCTTTTCCAGCCTGTAGGCAAAGGCCAGAGAGTGACATCAAAAGCAGCAAAGTTCTTGCTGTTTCGCTCACTTCTTAGTCGTTGGTTTTTCCTGGACATTCCCCTGCTGCTTGGACCCTACCTCTGTCGCACTACGCACTTGGATCTCTATACTTAACACACACAGGATTTTCAACTGCATCCACAGGCACTGGCAAAGTTCCCACTCTTCCATCATGGCCAGAAAGTCTCTGGCTTGCCAAGGTCCCCCAGAGGTTTATGCTTTCCCCACTAATCCCAAATGCTGCCACAGTTCTGCCCTAAGATACCACCATTTGCAGCTTAAAATTTCCTTCTGGGGGTCACTCGCTTGAGGCTCATAACTCCTGTGTTATTGGCATGGTCATCTATCTAATTTTGTAGATGAAAATGGTAAGGTCCAGGGCTGTTAAATGACTTTCTAAGGTCACATGGCTCTGCTGATAAGTACAGAATTTGACTAAGTCTCTTACTGATAATTGTTAACCTAATACCAAAAAATAAAAGGAAATAAGGATTCAATTGCTAAAATCACTTCACATCCAGCACATACTGATTACTTTGATTCATGCAATACTCAAAGTAACTTCTAAATTCACAACCTAGGGTAATGGGGAGAGATGGTAGATCTTAGTAACCATGATACAAAACAAGAGAGGGCTGGTGATCTATTATCCTGAGCATTTGCCTTTCAGGGAGACTGTCATGCAGTCAGAACATTACATAAACATTGACAGTTTGACTCAAAGTATTTTTCCTTAAACAATAATAAAACAATCAATTATGCATCTCTGGATTCTCATTTGTGTTCTTGCTTCAAGGAAAAAGTGAGAATAGTAAGTACATCTTCAGGGAAATGTTTTCTAAGTTATTAGGAATCATTGAAAATAATTTCCCAGTGAGTTAACTGGTCCAATGTGCATAACCTATTCTTACATAAACACATAAATGTCAATGAAAATTGTAGTATAATAAAGTGAGAGCCCCACTGCCTGGCCTTTTTAACTAGGTAACAAATTTTGGCTGAAAATGTGTTTCCTGACCCTGAATTTAGTCTTTGGGAGTTCAAACTCTCCTAATTTTGATTCCAAGAAAGACAGTTTTATGAAAACCTATAAAATATCTTACTGGAAAAATCAGAAAGTGACCTCTTCAAACTAAATTTGTTTTATTTAAGTTCAATACTGAAAAAAAAAAATTTAAATAAAGAAATGGCCCTGGCTTGTTATGATATTCTATTGTACTCCGATTCCATCAAATTTTTGAGAGAAGGTCTGACCTTTGGGAGCTTATCAGAACCTTGACATTTTTCTCCTCTTCACTTGGGCTTTAAATCTCTCCTAGTGAATTGAACAGAGTTGCCACAATTAGCTGATATTTAATGATTCTTAAAGTTCTGACTTGAAAGATCATAATTGCCAGCACAATAATGCCATTAGTTTAACAGCAGAAATATAAAATCAAAATACTTCACTTTGGACTTTTCTAGAACATCATTTTTTTTCCTTTTTAGCAGAGCTTGCAAGTCCTTGGCTCCACGCTGATCTCAGTAATTAAAAGAACAGCCTTTAAAATTTTCTCAAAAAGGAATCTGCACATCAAAATTTATTAAAATGCAATATTCACAAAATGAGATATTTTATCATGAATATATGTGGAAAGAAAAACAGGAAAGAAATTAGGCACTTCCTCCACATCCACTGCCCCTGTGTGTTTATTACAATTTAGCTGTATGACCGAGAACATGACGCATGAACAAGTAATTATATTAGCTCAGTTTCTCTTTAGAGATTTGAAAAAAGGAAGGAAGAATGAAAGTAGAGAGGAAGGAAAATCATACTTGCTAAGCTGTCTCTTAGAACAGCAGCCATTTTATTTTCATAAAACTGGTCTACTCATGGCTAATGCATCTAATTCACTGGTGAACAAAACTACTTCACGGTCATGATGTGATACAAATCCATTTAACTCAGAAGTAAGGACTATTTCTAACCTTAAATCACTGTAATCAAATTGGTAGGTGAGTCATTCATATAAGTCATGGGGCATTATGGAAATACAGCAACTAGATAATCGATGGAGTATCCATAAGACTGGAGTGTTATCATGGAGACACAATCAAAGTGAGCCTTGCAGTATATACTGCAGAAAACAGGTCTCAAGTGAGGCTACCAAAGCCTGGATGCCACCTGTCAGTAGCCAGCCCTGAGGAACAGTCAAACCAGTAAGTAAGAGGTTCTCACTGTGATCTATTGCAGAAAAACTCTGCATAAAAGTTAAGTGTAAGAGGAAGGAGGAATGATTGTTACTGCCATCTCAAGATATCTCCTTTTAAAAATGCTTGGCAAGATACCCATTAATATAAGCCAAAATTACTTTCATAATCAATTTAACATTTCTCCTAGTTAATACTTTTTTAACAAACAAATTAATGGTTCAGTCTGAAAGTTCCATTTGATTCAAAACAAAACCTTTTAAATATGCCCTAGCTTGTAACATATCTTAGCCCTTTGCCTTAATAAATAAGATTTTTGCATTATGTAACATTTTTGCTATTTATATCTTGCCCTTTCCAAATTGACTAATACTATCTAAATGCAGTGGTGTCCAACCTTTTGGCTTCCTTGGGCCACACTGGAAGAAGAAGAACTGTCTTAGGCCACACATAAAATACACTAACACCAATAATAGGTGATGAACTTTAAAAAAAGGGGTCACAAAAAAAAAAATCTCATAATGTTTTAAGAATTTGTGTTGGGCCTTATGCAAAGTTGTCCTGGGTGGCAGGTTAGACACCCCTGATCCAAAGGATAATGACTCCATATGATCCTTCTTTCACCCCCAGTATATCTATTTCTCCTACTCAATAGACTCAGTAAACATGGTTTAATTTGATTGGTTTTAATTGTATGGGGCATTTTAGATGCATCTGTTGAGTAGCTTTTCCTCTTCTTGGAACACACTTCACATTTTCCTATTGCCTCAGCTGCCTGCAGGCTGAGAACCTGCCATATTCTTACCTGTCACCCATATGCAACTAGAGCCTGGTCTAGACCCCAGCATAGTGACTGAGTTCCTGCTGCCTACTCATAGACTTTGGTGACAATGACCCTAACACTCAGAGACACCTGCCCTGGATTGTTTTACTTTATTTCAGTCTCTGGGTCATCATTCATCTGAACGACACTCCTTTCTTTAGGCTGGCTGTCTGGACTTGACTTACAAGCATGTTTTGCAATCCGGGTCACCTACTGGGGGCCTTTCCCTATTTCTGTCCCATGTATGGTGCCAGTGTCTAGTTCAAGAACTGGCCTTACCCACTCACTCCTCATTCCGCTGAAAGTCATGGGGCTTTGCTTAACCCAGCCCACAGACAGAACATAAATGTCTTATCCACTGGCTCCCGAAAAGAGGGTAGGGTAAAAATATTTAGATGGGATGATGGGATGGCTCAGAGGGTTAAGCGCTTGCTTTGCAGGCCAGGGGTCCGAGGGTCAAATCCTGGCCCGGGACCATGTGGACCCATATGCTGAACTGGGGTGTGGCCCCCAGTTTGGTTCTCCCCAGGGTGAGCTTCCCATGTGGGAGGCCCCCGGTTCAGCCCCCAGCTCTTGGGGGCATGCCTCCCATGCAGGAGGCCTCCTCCTGGTTCCTATCCTGGGCAGCCCCCACTCACCTGTGGAATGAAACTATGTCAAAAACTGATGATGTACAACTATGGAGACTGCTCTGGGCCCTCCCCCTTCTTTCTGTCTCCATCAAAAACAATAAAATACATCTTTAAAAAAATGTTTTTAAGTATGGGCTTTCTGGAAGCACCTACTTATAAACACCTACTGCTGCCCTATCTAAGTGAGGAGACAGCAAAACCTTAATAGATGTGGCAATTAGAGCTGCATTCAGTTGATGGGATGGATCAGGGATTGACTCTCCAACCACTTGGAAACTCTTGTCTGAGCCAGCCTAAATGTCCTCAGTCCACGTGAAATAATGCTCCTGGCAACAGAGTGATACTCAAGAGTAGATTTTAGAATGCTTCATTTCTTCTTAATAAGTAGTCACCTCAAGGCATATGACAGAAACCCATCAGCTAAGAACATTATTGATAAGATATTTCCAGATAAAAATTTTTGTCATTAGAATGTGTGTGTGTGTGTCTGTTACGTACTTTGGAAGACACAAACAAGTTATTAAATTAGGTCATTATGGTAGCTGATGAAGATATTAAATTAAAAACAATAAGAAATATTCACTATATTTGCTGTTTACTTTTGATAAATGTTTATCTTTTATTTAAAGAGTGCTGAGGTACTGGATCATAAGACATATACATATTAGCTGGGTGGAGGGGGTAAAGAAGGATCTTTAGCATAGTTAGCAGTATGGTACTCTCAGCAGGGACAGATAGAGGCCACACTGAGTGGAAGTCCAAATTCTGGGGAGGGGCTGGAGCTGCATTGGGGAGATGCACCAATAGGTAAAGAAAAGTGATCAGAGACAACCATTGTAAACTTCGTAATTTAGGTCAAAGCCTTATCATGAGTAGTGGGTTAGATTTCATTGCTGCCTGTTCCACTAACTAGATCTCCTCAAAACTATTACCCATCTCTTGAATGATACTGGGCTCTTTTAGAACAGGCACTAAGGTTACTTTCAGCCAACGAAGTCAATTTCAAGACCCAGAAAGTCAAAAAAGAAGATTAGAAAACCAGAAAAATATTTCACCTTGATTTTACATATTCATCAAATGATAACTAAAAGACTATTTTGGAAACACAGAAATGAAAGCAAATGTCTACTATTTTAGAAAACATTAAATGAAAATCTAAATGGAGAAAGGAATTACAGGTAATTTTATTTTTCTTCTTTGTTGTATTTTTTTGTCTTTTTACACAGTATATAATAACATACATTTATATATAGTTTTTATAATCAGAATAGGTTCATGAAATTTGGCTCAGAAGGAAAGGAGAGAGACAATACAATTGGTAGGATGAGACAGGACTAAATGTAAATTTCTTAAATAGAAAGGATCTGATGACAAATTCTTAGGCTGATGGAAGACTGGAAAAGGAGAAGATGGCATATATAAGATGAAGGGATAAATGATTTATCATAGTCTCTATGACAAAGGAAGGGGATGTAATAAACAGGAAGAGTTGGTCCTGAATAGAAAGAGACCTAATTTACTCTTTCGGTCTTGAAGAAAGAGGTAAGTGTTGGGAAATGTGATATAATATCTTATGAAAGAAGTTTGTAAGTGTGTGCTTGAGACAGTTCATACTTGATGGATTAAGTTTTCTTAATGAAATTAAAAGGGAAATTTGTTAAAAGTTATGAGTGATAGGAGAGGTGATAAGAACAATGTGAAGAGTGATAATGAATTAGCATGGTCTCTAAAATGAATGGGAGAGGGAATTGATAAGAATGGCCCAAGGTCGTTAAAGATATTAGGGACACTAAGGCCGGTATTGGCTTTGTGAATGAGGAGATTTCAAATTGTAGGTATTAAGAATGATTCCTAAGTATTCCTAAAACCTTTGGGTCATGTCATAGCTTTTCAAACACCCATTATTAATTAGTTACCCATATCCGGTTCCTATTTTACTTTCTGATATGATTTGGTTAGCTAATTCTAAGACATGAACCCTTCCTTGAACTCAGCTATGATTTCTTCCCATTCTTATAAGCCATTGAGCATACTGTCACATCAAGCAGTTGGGCCTACAGAAGAATAGTCCATACAACTCCATCTGATTCGAGTGTTTGCCTATTAACACTGTTTGCTAAATTTCTTAGCAAAGCTTCTCTTAACACTTTGGTGTATGGCGAGACCTGCTCCCTACATTTGATGTTTTTAATTTCTGATATAAAGACAATCGTTTCTGTGTGAGTAAAACCATGTAGTGATCTATCTAAACTGAAATCTAATTATGTCAAGTTAGCAACTCCCTATTATCCATGACACACACAGAAACTCCTTAGTGGTACTTTATCTTCCACTCTAAAGACTTCTGTAGTCTCTTGAATGCATTCTGTGTTTTCCTTGCTGGGCTCTTGGAAAGCCATCTTTTAGCACATCTCTGCCTTTGCATATGTGGTTTTACTTTTTTACAGGTTTTTCTTTTCCTAATGCAAAGATATTTAGTCTCACAACCTAGGTCAAAGTTCGCCTCTCTGAAGTAGTTTCTTCACTCAAATGGTGTTGGTCAAATGGAGAGCAGTAAGCACACATTCTGATCCCGGTGTAGATACTAACTGTGTGTACGCAGCCAGACCACCAAACTTCACTGGGTCCTGTTTTTCCTCAGTATCATACTTGTTCAGATCATTCTGAGGATAGTCACCGTGGGGAGATATTAAGATGACTGAGCACTCAGAAAGACCTTACTCTACTATTTATTTATTCATTATTTATTTATTTATTGAAGAATTTTTATTAAAATATAGCTAACAAACAATACTATATTAGTTTCAGGTGTACACCATAGTTAATCAACATTTATGTACCCAAAGAAGTGATCAGCATGATAAGCAGAATTTAAGAAGTGATCTCCTGACTAGGCTAGTACTCCCCTGGCACCATACATAGTTATTACTGTACGGATCATTGACTATATTCCCTTTGCTGTACTACACATTGCCATGACTATTTTGTAACCACCAATATATACCTTTTAATCCCTTCACTTGTTTCACCCTTCCTCCAAACCCCCTCCCATCTATTATTCTCCATAAAACTAGTACCCACCTGATACCGTACATTGCTATTGCAATATTATTGACTATATTCCTTATGCTCTGCCCTACATCCCCATTCCTATGGTGTCACAACTGATTGTCCTTCTTTTACTTAAGAGCCTGCATTTTGTGTATTTAGAATCAGTGACTAGCGTATGACTTTGTGGACACTGAGATGCAATTTACTTCTTAAACCATTGGGAATTAATCCTGCAATATCCTTACACCCCCACCCACCCCCACCCCCAGAAAGTGAAAATTCACACAACTAGAACGATCATGGAGCCCAGAGACTGGAAAAGAAGCTTATGTCTTATGTCCCTGGACAGCGAGAAAAGGAATTTGGCAAGAGCAGAATAGAAAAATGACAGATTTGGAAGCTGTGTGCAGGAGTGTGAAGAGCCCATGGGGAATACACAGTAGCCTATTGCCTGTGTATGCCTCTAGAGCAGTTGCTGCCAGCGCAGGCAGACAAAGCCTGTTTATTGAGGAGCATTGTTTCAGCTTCCTTACAGCTGCATCAGACACTGCAACAAGGTTCCTGAGTCCACGTAAAGCTATCAACTCAGGAAGAATGGTCTGCAACCTTCAATACAGTCTCTTTTCAGAACACGGAAAGACAAAACACAAAAGACTGTTGCAGAATAACCTCGGGTAAAGTGCGACTGAATTCTGCTTTAAGTAACTTGAATGTAGCCTTTCTCACGGCAGGTTGTATGGGGGTTGGGTATCTGAAAAGGAGCGTAGGGGAGAAGATGGGAGAGGTAAAATTTTGTGATTAGGCAAACCTCTATATTCAGCTTGGCAGGGGGTAATATTAAAATGCCTTGAGGATTTTACAGAGCATGCTGTAGTATTTTTCATTAACACTCCCTGTAGCTGACAGATGACAGCCATTGCGGTTGCCTGCTAGTGCAGTGGATTCCATGGAAGATGGAGTGAGTGTGAGAATTCATTCCACTTAACGTGGACACCTGGGGACAAACAATTTGGTGGGCAAACTATGAGCTCTAGAGGCTGGACATTCAGTGCTTCCTTGTGTTTTATTTTTAATAACCCAAATAACTTAATCTTAATGATTAAATGAAATCTATGGACAGGAATTCTGTCAATAGTCGTAGCATTTTCCTACCTGATCACTAATGGAGAAGTGAAGACAGCAACTCTCTGATTTACACAGCATCTTGTAAAGCTTTCCGACATCATGATTCATGCTGGTATTCTTGAGAGCAGGGAAACTGATTACTGAACCAGCTCCTGTAAATATATCCACAAAAATTAGTATAACTCCTATCCCTTTCCATATGAAAACATCTTTCTTACTGTTCTCCCAGGTCACTTCTCTCTTCTGCCATTATAATACACAAGGACACTAGAATGTAAGAACCAAGAGAGCAAAAACCTTGCCTGCTTCACTTTCCCTTAACCTAGCAGAGTCTTTGGCTCATTAGAGGAACTCTGTAAATATCAGTTGGATAAAAGAGTGCCCCACCCCCTGTAATAAACAATGTGACACTTTGTAAATGGCCATGGGAAAGCAAATGCTCAATGAGTATCTTCCTCAAATTTGAAGATGCTTGATTTAATTATCCCCTCCATAGATGAAGTCTTTCTCTCCTGCCTCTAGCCTGTCAGATACGTATTTTGTAGAGATAATTTTCAGACTCACGCATGTCCTCCTCAACAACATTTCATATGTTAAATGGGGTGAACATAAGCTTATCGAAACACCACCAAGATGAATTTTGAAAATGTCCGCACTTGTTAGCTAGATCTTACTGCCATTTGGGAAGAAGGTTTTTAGATGTCTGTTAAAGAACCATGTGCTTTTGACCCAGTCTCCACCCATTCTGTTTCTTCGTATCCTATTTCAGCTCCAGGCCTTTTAACTTTCTGGAGTAAAATAAAACCAAAAAAAAATGACAACAAAAATCTATGATCTAAAATAAAAATACTATGTATCAGACAAGGAAAGCTGATTGGAAGAATGAAATATCTGGAAACGAAATAAAACTTGGAGAAATCAAAAGGACTTAGCCTGTAGATTTTGCTTAGTTTTAGTGGGGGTGATTAGTCACTTTAAAACCATCGACAACACTCTGAGCTTCAGCAGTGAGATTATGGACCAGACACCAATTAATCCCAAACCTTAAGTGTGAAGTTACTTTTTGTTTGTTTTGGGTGTAATGTAAACCTTATGAATTTCTACAAGAACAGGTAGGATGGGCAAGGGCTAGGCAGGACATAATTTGGCGTCCAGGTTCCTGAGCCAGTCTTTGCTACTTTGCATGTTGTTAGAGACACGGCATAAGTATATAGAGCTAGTAGCCTAGATCTCACAGGGAGAGGTACAATTTTGCACATTCTTATGCCATACTACTTTTCATTGTAAAAATTTCACAATGGCAGGGTGTGCTAGAGCCCTCAGATGAATGATCCATATTCATGTCTGTCTGCCAGGTAGATTGCATTAACAACAGACAGCAAAATGAGTCCATTTGCAGCTCTCTTTCTACTCAAAGTTTAGTCCTAACTTTTGTGCTTTGGGAGAGCAGCTCTTTAAATAAGAAAGAACAGGAAATAATCTACCAAACACACTTCCTTTTTCTTTCCTGTTTTCTGCCTGCCTTTTTATAGCTATGCTTGCTTTTGTTTTCCAATAATGATAACTCTGGATAAGATAAGGAACAACCTCTCAGACCAAATGAAAGCCAAGGGCCACAATGCCTTGTGATTCCTCACCCAATGGCCAGATTCCTAAACAACGATCCTGGTGAGAAGCTTAGAAAGAGGGAAGTGGCCAGTGATAAAAACCATTAAACCTTCCATGACAAATAACAGAGATGTGGTCTAGAGCAATGCTCCTTAAACTTCATTGTGCAAAAGTATCACCTGGAGTCTTGTTAAAATACAGACTCTGATTCAACAGCTCTGGGGTGGGGCCCGAGAGTCTGTATTTCTAGCATGTTCCCAAGTGATGCTGATGCTGCTGGCTCACAGACATCCTTTATAGAGACCTACCTCTCTGATTTATTTAACATCAGTGTATTTATTTCTACATTGGGGTTAATAATATCAATAATATGAATACCTAATTCAGAAAGACATGGTGAGAAATAAGTAATACTTTGTATACATATTAATTGTGAATCACTAGTCCACATCTATTTATCACTATCATGCTCATGACAAAGGGCAAATGAGAACCCTCTCCACACTGTTAACCTTTAACGATTTCTCTTTCTCTTTAAAACAGCCTCCGCTGCTCACATTAGCAGGATTTAACCTGACAGAAAAAAAAAAGTCCAGGAGGAAGGTGAGTGGCAGACAAGGGTCCATGAACACGGATAGACTCGCTCTGGACAAAAAGGCTGTTGCCCTTCACATAAGAAGTCTCAGCCTTTGTGCCATTCCGTTGCCATTTGATCATTACTGCAAAAGAATGACTAGATAAGGACGACAGGAGCTTTTAAAACCAGTTTAGAAGCAAATGAAAGTAAAACAAAGCACTCCCTCGGGACGAGGATGTAATGAACTGAACAAGCACTCACTGCTGGTGCTGAGCTCCATGCTCGCTTGCTCTCTCTCTCTCTCTTCACACACACGTGCACACACGTGCAAGAATATAAACGAAACTTTAGAAAGGAGCTGGTTTCTGACCAGCTA
>PVKE010047577.1:0-11873 GCA_004027555.1 Craseonycteris thonglongyai | reverse complement strand
AAACTGAAACTGGCAGGCACTTGATCCTTTAGGGTCTCTTTAGCCTTGCCAAAAACAGCCATGTTAAAAAAAACTAAACCATTTTATGACTAGGTTTTCCAAAGTTACTGCCTCCCTCATTCCAACCAGCTTGGCAAAAGGGAGGCCAAAATACAGATGAAGCCATTTTCTCCTCGTTATCGCCCCATTAAGCTTTCAAAGATGCTATGGAAGCCCAGGCCTTCGTCTACCTGTTCAGGCTGAGGAGCCAGGAGACTTGAGCACCTTCCTCTGAAGCGAGCCATTTATTCAAGTCAAGGAGAGGCTCCTCCTCTCCTGGCTGGGAGAGGAAGCCCACCGAGTCAAGTGCAGTCAACCCTGGGCTGCTCAGAAGCTTCGGGGAATTCTGGTGAGGCAACCTTTCCAGGTAGCTTAGGATGACTTTTTTAGACTTCAGAATTCAAAATAGTTCTTGCTATTTTGGAAAACATTTCTACCAAGTATATTCTGCATTTCAAGTCTTCTTGAGCAAGGAATCATTAACAGTCACATGCTCCTTTCTGGATGGCTGAGGGGCATCTTTATTGACACCAATATTCCTGGCGTCAGTGAATAATTTCCGTGGTGCAGCACTGGTGGGTGCCACCAGAATGCTTTGCATTCTTATATTTGAATTTAGCAGTTTGTATGTCTCCTTCCTCTGCTGTAATCAATGAATCTCCCCTCAACATGATGTCCTCAAAATGATATCAATGTACAAGGGCTGTCCAGAAAGTATCCAGTCATGTAACCATTCTTGTTATAGTGAAAAGGGCTGGATTTCTTCCAGACAACCCTTGTATACACACCACATCGTGGATGAAACCCAGAATAATTAGGCTAAGTGCAAAAAGCCCGACAAAAACAAACTTAATAAGGGCCCATATTGTATAATTTCATTTATGTGGTAAAGTTTAGGGAATATAAAGTATTCTATAGTGACAAAAAGCAAATTAGTGGTTGACTGAAGTAGTGGGGAGGGGCAGGAGAGATTACAGGGGGGCTTAAGGTAACCTTTGTGGGGGGGATAGGTATAGTCACAATCTTGATTGTGGTGATGGTTTCAAGGGTGTCTATATCTGTCAAAAATGAGCAAATTGCATACTTTATATCAGTGTCATTAATTTTATAGCAATTTTGTTTCAGTAAAGCTATTTAAATAAGTAAGTAAATAAATAAACAATGGTTATACACTCATTCCCTCACATTCTTGTGGAAGCGCTGGTGTGTGAAGGCGGGAGGCGAGCACCTCTCCGGAAGTGAGAGGCTGAGAGGTGTAGGCGGGGTTCAGGGTCTCCCCTCAGCCAGCAGGTGGGAGAAGTCCCACCTTGAGGGGGTGTGGCGCTCACCATTTACGGAGTGCTAGTTCTGCCACCCTCCCGCTTTCAGCTCTGGAAAGGCATTAACTCATTTACTCCTCACAAAAACCGCATGAGGTGGAAATGCAATTTTTTTCAACCTATTTTATAGACAGAGGAGGCCTGAAGGCACAGTGGATTCTCAGTGAGAGAAGTCATCAAAAATGGCCATTCAAAAGATGGTTTCCCAAGTGCTGTGACTTTACATGACCAAGATCAACCCACAGAAGTACATTATAGGATATAGTGACCAAAATGCTCACTTCATTTTATATTATTCAGTAGGTCTAGTCTGAGATTGGGAATGGACCCTATAGTGAAATAAGTGGTGAGAAGTTAAAAAAAAAAAGATAGTAATATATGGGGCAGTCCTTAAAAATCTGAAATATGTCACTACCACATGCCCTTCCCCAAATACCTCCCATGTACCCAAATTCTACTGTCTGGTATTTAAAATGTTTTTAATAAAGGATTAACAAAAAATTCTCATTTAATAGGAGAAGCAAACTGCAACTGCTTTCTGGATTCCTAATATGCAGACTTACCTTTACAATAAAGGGCAATAACTGCTATTCAATTTTTATATTAGCTCTTCTATTGTATCACTGATTACATACAAATCCCAGAGCAAACAATGCAGCACTGACCAGGCCTCAAAGGACACAAGCAAGGAAAAAGGATGCAGAAGAAAACCAGAAATATGCCCTTTACCTTAAATGATTAATTTTTGTAAGAAGAAAGTGAAATAATGTCAGAACCTGTTATGTATCTTTGTAGTGCATCATATACTGCTAGGTGCAATAAACTAAAAATATATATTTCTTAATTTAAAATTGGGCTCAGTCAATCTCTACAGACACTTTTGTTACATTAAAGAACTAACTATATATAATATTATTGGTAGGTGTCAGGGCAGGGTGGGCAAATGCGCAACTCAGGGCCGAGCACCCAATAAACACTTGTTACATTAATGAATGGAGTCAAGATGCTGTTGCCCAGAATAAGTGTAATCATCAAGCTTTACTCTTTTTTCACGAGGTGCATCAAGGACTGATTAACTATGGGTTGCATAGGCTCCCTTAGTCGTAGAGAAGAAGTTTACACGCCTTTGAACTTCCTAGTGTCCCTAGTGGTGCGCTACTCCTTGAGAGGCTTCAGTAAAGAGTCATGGCTTTGAGTGTCAGCCATTTACTAATACCATGATTTTTCTCAGGACAGAGCCTTTGTCATTTTCTATGTCTATTGTAGAGTGTAAATGACACTGTTAATACAAAATAAATGGCTTTGAACTACACATTGGAGTTTGAGAAAATGCCCTAACAAACGCCTTTCCTGCATTCGACCTCATTTCCAAACTACCACTTTCCTACGACAGGGACTTCTACACAGTCACACTCAGAGTCAGTCATCGGGTCTAGTGCAGGACGTAGTCACTATGACAAGTCACTTTTCTTTCCTGCTTCGCTATCTAAATATTTTCATCTCTCAGTTCCAGACCACTCCACTTGATTCTCTGAGAAGGCAGATAAGTTCTTCTGTCAATGGCTAGGATTCCCCAGAAGATACTCATGCATTTGGGAGGATAATTTGGCCGAGGCAGGTGAAACCTGAAACCACAAACTGCCCTAAACAGTCTATTATTAATGAAGAGGAAAAAAGCTGAATTGAGTTAGAGAAAAAGCCTTTTGCCAAATGAGAAGTTGCCAGATCCTGTGTAGCTTATTCCAGCCCTTTCACTCCAGCTGTGTTTTTATGAATTCTTCCGAAAAAAACTTTGAAATGACAAGTCAAATAGTCAGCCTGAGAACGGCTGCCTTTGCTCCCTCAGGTGGCTTGAATCTTGAGAAACATGGCTGGGAAATCACCCTACACACCTCCCTGCTCCTGGCCCCGCAGGCTGCTCTCCTCATGGAAACCTGCATCAGCCAATTGGCTGCCAGCATTTCTCCTCCACTTTAGGTTGTGGACTTGTGTGGGAGCCATAGTCACAGAAAGCTCTCTGTGGACTAGGATAGCGCTTGTCAATCTGAGTGAAGGCTTTGACTCAACCTTGCAATGTTTTATACCTCTGAGTTTTTTATTCTCCTTGAGTGATGGTTATGTATTTATCTTATTTCCCCCCTTGGCCATCTTGAAGCCCTGCCTTGAGAGAAGTTTCTGGTGCATTCATTCAGGTCCTTAATCATTAGTAGATGCTTATCATATGTTTGAAACATGAAGTTGACCGCCAAGGAGTAACTCAGCAGGAAGAAACCAAGGTAATTCCACTTCATTGGTTGATTGAAATGTTATGGCTGACTTTAACTTCAGAGAAGTTTTATTTTGTTTTATTTTTTTATTTTATTTTATTTTATTTTATTTTATTGTTTTTGACAGAGAGAGAGAGAGACAGAGAGAGAGAGAGAAACAGAGAAGGGGGAGGGCCCAGAGCAGTCTCCATAGTTGTATGTCATCAGCTTTGGATTTAGTTTCACACCACAGGTGGGCATGGGGCTGTGCAGGGCAGGAACCAGGCCCAGGGTCTCCCATATGGGAGGCATGCCCTCATGAGCTGGGGGCTTCCTACATGGGAAGCTTGCCCTGACAAGAACCGAACTGGGGGCACACCCCAGTTTAGCATGTATGAGTCTGTACGTGCCAGGGCTGGGATACAATCCTTGGACCCTGGGGCTGAAAAAATGAGTGCTCAACCCACTGAGCCATCCCAGCTTCTCATAGAGGAGAAGTTCTAGAAGTTCTTCAGACGCACCCAGCTGTACCCACTGGGCAGAGACAGTGTGTGTCACTATTAATCCCAACCATCACAGCGGAATGTCCAAATATAGGCTGAACTCCAACAATTAGAATAGATCACTTCATGTTTACAGATAAAGAATGCTATTATGACTCTAATGTGCTTTAAAATATTCCAGAAAAAGAAAGATTATCTTTGTTTGTTTGTTTGTTTTTTGGTGGGAGAACATAGATGAAACAAGAATTCCAAAATGTTGACAGTGGTTCAAAGTGAGTGATGGTATATGGGATATATATATTTTTTTCTATTTTTGTGTGTATTTGAAAGATAAAATAATTTTGTTAAATGTAGGTAAAAAAATAAGAAAGGTGGGTTACTTCACCACCACCCTTAGAAACCGGGTAAGAGAAAAATAGCTTTCTTCTGCTTGTTTGAATTTTTATGTAAGTTTAAAACAGTTTTCTGTCTGTTTAAGGGGATATTACAAGAGACTTTACATTAGGCCTTAGTTCACTTGGGTCCAAATCTGAGAACAAAGGGAGTTAGGTGTCCATGTGCTCAAGAGGGCTGCCCGAATATCTATGCAGTGGTCACTAGGAAGGTGGTTGTTATGGGTTGAATCACGTCCTCCCCAAAATCTAGGTTGAAGTCCTAATCCTAGGCACCTGTGGATGTGACTGTATTTAGAAATAAGGTCTTTGCAGATGTAATCAAGTTAAGAAGAAGCCATACTGGATTAGGGGGACCCTAAATACAATGACTAGTGTCCTCACAAGAAGAGGAGATGACACACAGAGGGAAGGCCATGTAAAGATGGAGCAGAAATTGGAGTGATGCATCTACAAGCCAAAGAACATCAAGGGCTGCTGGCAGCTACCAAACTAGGAAAGAGGTATGGGACAGTCTTCCTCAGGGCATCCAGAAGGAACCAACTACTCATGCCTTGGTTTCAGACTGTATCCTTCAGAACTGTGACAGACAGATTTCTTTCTTTTTAAGGTTTATTTTATTATTTTTGACAGAGAGAGAGAGAGAGAGAGAGAGAGAGAGAGAGAGAGAGAGAGAGAGAGAGAGAGAGAGGAGGAGGGTCCAGAGCAGTGTCCATAGTTGTACATCATTAGTTGTTGATATAGTTTCACTCCGCTGGTGGACATGGGGCTGAACAGGGCAGGAACACAGCTGGGGGCCTCCTACTTGGGAAGCATGCCCAGGGCAGGAGCTGAATCAGGGGCCTCCCACATGGGAAACTCGCCCCAGTGAGAACGAAAGTGGGGGCACACCCCAGTCCAGCGTATGGGTCCACGTGGGCTGGGGCCAGGATTTGATCCTTGGGCCCCAGGACTACAAACTGAGTGCTCAAACTGCTGAGCCAACCATCATCCCCAAGAATACGTTTCTGTTGTTTTAAGTCTCCTAGTTTGTCATGATTTGTTACAACAACTCTAGGAAAGAAAGACTGTGGCCAAACACTGGTTCTGCTGCCCGTAGTCTATTTACCCGCTCCTTCCTCTACGTATAAGACGAGGCTTCCTGAGCTAGAAAGTTGGAGAGACTGGATTTTTACAGAGATAGGTTCAGGGCACAATGTCTGTTCCCCTTCAACTCTCCATGTTCAAGCAGGTCAGGGAGCTTCTAGTAAAGTGTCAGGGAGATTGACTCCTGGATTTTGAAAGACTTGAGAGCCTGGTGCCCGATTTTCAACCAAAATGCCCAAACACAGCAGCAGCCCGTAGTAGCTGAGGAAGCAGTGAGCACTGTGCTGGCTTCCAGGGACTTCCAGGGGGCTAGAGACATGGCCAGGGGATGCTGCAGGAGGTGGCAAGGCCTATGCCCTTTGGAAAGGACCCTCCTCAAGAACCTGGCCTGACAAGATGAGCAAGCCACTGAAGAAAAATTTGACCTGAGCTTTGCCACCAGCAGCTTGAACTATAATGAAAGGGCGATTCAAAGTTGTTCAGAGAGAGCAGCAATTATTTAGAAACAATCCAGTGGTGGACCTTAGAGAGGAGAAGGGCAACAGAGAACCACCAACGTGCCCCATGAGAGAAAGAGCCAGTATTTACTCACCTGATACAAGAAGATCCCAACATAGTAGAATGGGAGGACTTACTCCTCATAGTTGTACTCCCCCCTCTCCCCCACCCCCTCACATTCTATTTCCTCATTGTAGCCATTCTAGGGGATAGGTTCTGCAGAAACAGATTCTATCAAGAAGAAGGTGAATAAGGAAAAGATATAAAACAGAGTATCTTCCCCTCTTCCACCTCTCCCTGAAAGTGGGGAAACTTTTCACCACTTTTGATCTAACATCCAAATAACTGAAACTGAGACCACCAATATGTAAAAGTGATTTGGACAACTATGGGCTCTGAGGTATCTCCAAAAATGAGGAGAGCCTCCCTACTCAGTCCAGCTTATCCAGTGAATGCATTACACTTGCTAGTTTTCCCTTCTCTAAAATAGTGTAAGCAGCCTAATGGTAGTAGGCCATATATGGCTCCAGTTAGTTCATCCAAATATATACCGTATTTTCCGGCGTATAAGACGACCCCCTAATTTTACAGTTAAAACATAGGTTTAGGCCTATATTCGCTGTATAAGACTCCCACTTCCGAGGCTGTAGTCTTATACAGCGAATATAGGCCTAAACCTATGTTTTAACTGTAAAATTAGGGGGTTGTCTTATACGCCTGGTCGTCTTATATGCCGGAAAATACTAATAGAATTCTGGACACAGAAATAGCCAGCAATAATTTTAGCTAGTTATGTATTTGTTACGTTCATTGGATTTTATGATATATCACAGTGGCTGTCACTCATATGCTTTTTGAATATGGATGAAGCACTTTCAAGCTTTTGAATGTGCGTTGTATGTATGTTTATCTTCTCAACAATCACATAATTTCAGGAAAGCAGAGGTTATTCCAAACTTCTAGGTCAAGAAAGGAAGACTCAGATAGCTTCTCTAGCTAGTCAGTGGCAGTGAAAGATGTGAGCCATAGTCTTCTAATTTCAAAACAAATGCTCTTTTGTTCCAACACAAGGCTTCACATAATTGGGAATGGTTTTGAGAGGAAGAGTCTTAGGGGTCTGAGAGTGAGTGACAAAGGATGACTTTGAGTGGGAGGAAAAAACTTGCCTGGCTACGTCACATTCATGACCTCACATTTGTGTACAGAGCTTGAAAGAGCCTAAGTGTGTTCATTCAGAAGGCCCATGCCTATGTTCCTATGTCCAACTCAGGGTGCATGCACATTCAGCCTTACCCAGTAAATCCCCCCTCACGTAAACACAGGGTTCATGGCTAACATTCCATGTCGGTTTCTCTCTGGCAACCATGAACCATCGTCACTCATGCACACAAATGCTTTCCCAGACTCCCATTAGACGACCATGTACTCTGAAATGTAGCTTCAAGCCTAGTAATGAATTTTCCCCAAGCCACCCACACTCATTTGCCTGTGACCAATTGCACAATTTCAAATCCAGCTGGCCTGGCTTAGGGGTGTGGTTGGAAGCCAAGAAAGAGTTTGTCTTGATGCATCACAAACAAAGAGTTACTACTATAGCTGTGGGCTTCCTAGTCCCTTGCTTGACCCCGGTGAGTGAGCTGGCTATGGTTTCAGCTCTGTTCACTTTCAAGGTCATCCTGTGTGCAAAGACTCATCCATCAACCTGGATCTGACCCAACTTCAGCCACTGAAAGCCAAAGTTATTTAATTCTTTGAGCCTCAGTTTCCTCACTTGTAAAAAAGAGACAGTCGTTTTCTCTGCAGAGTTGTTATGAAAATTAGGGAAGATTTTATATGTAAAGCACTTGTCATTGTGCCTAGCATAGAGTATCGGCCTCTGTAAACAGTGACAATGATGATGATGATATTTAAAATGTCATAAGCCTTACTTTTTATATTGCAAAGCGTGATGCTTTGAAATCTGAACTGGCTATCCGCCTACCTGAGTTTACCTAAGTTTTCTTTGGCTCCATGCAAATTTAATAAGTGAAAGTATGTCACGTGTCCCATTCTATCTACTCTTTTCCTAAATCAACATCTATTACTGTTTAAGCACTGTGCTATGCACTGTGGGAGATACAAAGAGGACGAAGACACACTTCCAGACTGGTAGGAACTTAGGCTGTCACAATGGAGCCGAGGCAAGACATCCTAAACTATTGGATGACAGTATAGTCTGGTGACAGCCCTGCAAAGTGAAACAGCCTTTTCTTCCAGTCCCACTGAAACATGTCCCTCCTTAGAAGTTATTCCAGGTGTCAATCACCAGCGTTGGCCCTCATTGCCCAAATGTGTTTTTAAATGGAAGCTACTTCGAGACACAGAATTTTCTATTAGTAGAGGGAGGGGGCTATCATCTGCAAATTTATAGTTATCTAAAGATCTGTTAAAGAAAGGGGCTTCTTTGAGAGGCTTGGGTGCCTCCAGCATGCATACCCATCATCCGCAGGGGATCCCAAGTTATCTCTTTGAAATGAGCTTGCTCACCATCATGCAAGAAATGTATAATTGTATGCACAATTTCTCCACCATAATACAAGAAGAAATGCTAGTTTGCCAAAGGAAATAAGACATTGGCAATCAACATGTCTCCTCAGACATTGTCAAAGAGCCCTAACTGTAACAGAATAAACAAATAGATCATCAAAACATTCCTTTCCCCTTTCCCTTTGCCTGTCTCTTTTTTTTTTTTTCTACTTTGAATGCTCCATTAGAGTATAGAAGATTTCACAGTTTTCTCCAGCTCTGGAAAAATCATTAAACCCTTCTGCGGGTCGGCTTCGGAAACATTTGGAACAAATTATCTCTACTTTTGGAATCTGAATAAAGGAATGTGAGCTTCGCTGGAGAAATGTGAAATCTAGGGTGGGATTCACAAAATGGTTTAAGGTTTGCTTTTGCACACATACTTTTTTCAAGTTTGTTTGGGTTTAGAACATAGTATAAGAAAAATAACAGGACTTGCAGTGTGCTTTTCAGAATTCCTTTGCTTTTTAGAAAACCAATGGGCCCCTCCTCCAGTGCTCCACCATCACCCCTCAGCAGCTTCCCTTCTTTAGTGTCAGACATGTGCTTCTTACATAACATGAAATCCACCAGTTAGGGCAAAACAACAGCAGGGAGATTTTTCTGGGGATTTTTTCTTGCTCCATGCTCATGTAAAAACCTTTTGTTATGCTACCAACTTCATGATGTCTAAATACCATTCCAAGAAGTTGACAGCTCCTGAAGGAGTTACCAAGACTTCGTGAATCTCAGTGCTGAATTGTCTTATCTGAGCCCCAAAGTAGCTACGGTATATCAAAAACATAACCGCAGTCCAGCTCATGCCCCGAAACATTTATGATGGGGCTGATTTCAGTCTTATGCTGCTTTTCAAGGCTTTGCTCATCTTTTCGGCCCTGCTCCTGTGGTTGATGCGTACTGATAACAGAATAGAGGGCCTAAGAGGCTAAAAGATAACGCAGATATCCTCTTGAGCCACAAGCTGCTTCTAAGACATCCTTCTCAGGGGCAAGCACCTTCAGAAAGAAGATACTTCCATAGATTAAGTCACAGTGAAGTGAGTAGTGGACAGAGAGTTCTCAACATTTGCTTAAGCTGGGGAGAAGTCCCTATGAGACAACAATTTTTCTCCATTTTGTTTTTTGGTTGCTTAGGAAGCTATGGTGATCACACCTGCTTAATTTTCTAGAAAGTTTATTTTCAACATTTTCTTTAGTTTTCCCTGTACAAGCACATTTGTCAAATCCCGTTCATATTTTTAGTTCAGAAAAATGTGGACACCATAATCCTCCTATTGTTTTATAAAGCCTCATTCAGGGGTTCCCTAAGAACTCACCAATCTTCATCATTTCCTTCCCTCATTGCTATCCCCACAGTTTGGTTAGGTAGATGTGCATAACACCCAACTGATGACATGTTAAACTTGCCTGGGTTCGTTCATCCACTGATGACTGAATACACACAGTGTGGTATATGGATGCGATGGAATGTTGCTGGCCTTAAAAAAGAATGACATTCTGACATACACTGCAACATGGAAGAACCTTGAAAATATGACACTAAGTGAAATAAGCCAGCCTCAAAAGGAGAAATATTGTATAAGTTCACTTACATGAGGTTCCTAGAGTAGGAAAACTCATGGAGACAGAAAGTAGAATAAAGGTTACGAGGTCCTGAGGAAGGGGAGGAGCAGGGAATGGAGGTTATTGTTTAATGAGTACAGAACTTCTATTTGGGTTGAGGGAAAATTTCTGAGAAGAGATAGTGGTGATGGTTCCACAACACTGTGACTGTATTTCAAAATTTACACCTAAAAATGGTTAATATGGTAAAATTTTATGTTCTGTATATCTTACCAGAATAAAAAATACAAAGTGCTGAGGCTATTGGGTTGCAGAGCGTCGTTATTTGAAAAACAAATGTATAGTCTTTGGAAGTAAAGAAATACACTAATTGCACTCAGGCTACTACCAGGGAGGTGGAAGCAGGCATAATAGAAAATGGTGATGCTTAGGACCTTACTCAAATCAGGGCTATTCTGGATGCGATATCTTTCATTAAGAGTAGGACTGTGTAACCCTTGATTCCTTCCTCCACCGGGAATTTACTAATGAGGCTTCCTGAACACCCTGGACAGAAGCTGAGATTAGGAAAAGTATGGGCTGCCTGTGCTCTGCTTATCCGAACTGCAACATGGAAGAGGCTGGGAGAAAGGTCTGCCTGCGTTTCTTAGCACATAGGCTCAGAAAGCACCTGTACTAGAGCTCTATCCTTCCACTTAGTAGCCCTGCTCACTAGTAAAATGGGAGCAGTGAAGGGTCTTGGCTCTGAGCAATCCAATGAGCCTCTCCTGTTTGGGAGAGGATCAGGTGAGATGACTAGACAGGGTGGCAGAAAACTTGTGGGGAGACACACTCTTGCCCCTCTCCCCAATAAAACTGTTTGCAGCCCAGCACCCTCTGTCTTCTTCATCAGAACTTTTCCCATATATTTTAGGTTATTGATGATACGATCTTAAAATTCAATGGAATTCTCCTGTGGTTTGGGGAAGGTGCCGAGAATCAAAATGAAGTATCACCAAGAGAAAGAGGGTGATCGCTGTTCATGAAGATTGGAGCCAGATTTTTGGATGGAGGGCAAAGCCTGTGTGGAATATGCATTCAGGTGGAAACAGTTCTAATAGAAAAGCGTGGTTCTTGGAACTTGACTCACACCAGGTATACTTTGGATGGAGCATTTCTCGTCATTTTTCCTTCTGGCTAGCAAGAAGCAAAGCATGGTTTTAAACAAATAGCGCCATTTTGGCAGTCCTCTCTTTAATTTGGAAAGACAGTAGGAAAGTGTGAAAGAAAGTCTACCCAACTAAGTGTCAGGAGATCTGGGACGGAATGCAGATTCTGTCACTGTGTGTGCCTCTGGGTCAAATATGTCACTGCTTTAACCCTCAGCTTTCCCAGTGCCCAGAGAAGGGGCTGGTCTAGAACAGTGGTGTAAACCCAGGTGCACTTTAGAGAGTGTTCTAAACAGTATTTATGTCTGGAATCTCATTCCCACTTACTGACTCAGGCTCTGTAGTAGTGGGGGAGGGGGGAGGGTGTAGCAAGAGTTTGGGGAACTGGAAGAGGGGCACACACGTACGGGTTTTCTTTTTTAATGTTTATTTATTTATTTATTTATTGTTTTTGAGAGAGAGAGAGAGAGAGAGAGAGAGATACAGAGACAGAGAGAGAACTGAACTGGGGAGAG
>PVKE010047576.1:0-11874 GCA_004027555.1 Craseonycteris thonglongyai | reverse complement strand
TGAGGTCATTTAACTGTGTCTGGGTACTGTGCCAGCATTGAGTGAGCTCTCTGAGTGTCTTGATTAATGCAGCCCTGAATTCTGTTTCACTTAGATTTGATTCCAAGTGTGCAAGGTCCTTTACTAAAGACTGCCCCTGATCTTCTGGAGGGGCTTTGGATTCTGAGGTGTGCATTGTGTTTGATGTGGTTCTTTTTGCCTTATGCATGAGTCTGTTTTCCCTCTGGGGGTTTGCCTATCAGGTGGGCTTCTCTTTATTTTTTCCTTTGGGCTCAGTTGTGGGAGAAGGAGATTTAGGGAGAGGGTTGGGGGAAGCAGACAGCTTCTGTGTGCTGGGGCACTTCAGGTTGCTGTCTTAGCTGTTATATAGCAGGGTAGTAAAGGTGTGGCTAGGGGTGGGGGCATGTGAGTAGGAGCTAGGGCGGGCCTGAGACACAATAGCAGATTCCTCTTTCAGCAGGGGGTCTGGTGGTTCAGTGTGGGCGGGGCGCAGGAGCTCTGGTCTTTCCTCCTCCTGGTTGCCCCTCCTTCAATCGTATCTGTAAGGCACGCCCACAGGGCAGCACTTGGATGGGCTGGGGCTTGGCAGAGGCCCTGGTCGTCCCCGCAGTCCCGCGCACAGGCAATGACACCGTGGAGACCCAGCAGGCAGCCCAGTTGCGCGCACGGTCCTCAACGCCCCAGAGGCCCGGTGCGTGGGATGCCAAAAGCCCAGCTGCACACTCGCAAACAGGCAGCAGCGCTGCAGCGGCCCGGTGGACAGGGCACCGAAAGCCGGTCCTGCGCACAGGCAGCGGTGCTGTGGCGGTCTGGCGAGCAGGGTGCCTAAAGCCCTGTAGCGCACCGGCCAGCAGGAAGCGGTGCTGCGGGGTGGCCCGCTGCGCGGGGCGCCGAAAGCCCAGCCTCACACTTCCGCATAGGCAGAGTCGCTGCAGCAGCCTGGTGAGCAGGGCACCAAAAGCCCAACTGCGTGCTGGAAATCAAGCAGCGGTGTCGCTGCGGCCCGGTGGGTGGGGCACCGAAAGCCCAGTTGCATGCTGGCAGCAGCGCCACGGAGGCCCGGTGGGTGGGGCGCCGAAAGCTTTGTGTACACAGGCCGTAGCTGGGGTGGCAGCCGCTCTACGTCCTGGCCGTTGAGACCACCGGATTCACTCCAAGCACGTTCAATGCAGCTATGCCCACTCAAGCCCTAGCCCTCACTCCAAGAGCCCTGTCCTCAGAAGGCGCTCCCTCACAGTCAATCTCCTGTGTAAATCAGGGGTGCTGAGCTGTTGTGGGCTGGTGCCCTGCTCTCACCCCGCCCGCCGGGAAGTGCCACCGCCCTGCTCCACAGTCCCTGTTCCACTTTAGGCTCTGTGATCTGATGAGGGCACTGTATGCTGTCCCTTGAGTTCGGATGTTAAATTGTCCACAGTCTTGTCAGGATTCCACGCTCCCTAGGTCTCGGCTTCCAGCCCGCCCTGGATCCAGCTCCACTTTGACCATAGTCCCCCAATCCCCCTTTGTTTTTGCCAGCCCCGGGCCGCACTCCGAGTCTCTGTCCCCAAACCGCTGCTTCCCTTTTCCTCTCCCGCTCTCCCCTTTTTTCTCTAACCTTTGTGTGTTGTTCCGTGTTGTGTGGTTCTCTTAGTTGAGGTTTCTTCTCAGGGTTTCCCCTGTGGATTCCCCTCTGTTCACAAGGCCCTTCCCAGGCAGTTATTGGCGCTCTCCTCTCATGCCACCATCTTGGATCTCCTATATCTGTCTCTCTCTTTCTGTCAAAAACAATAAAAATAAATAAATCTTAAAACAATAATTCAGTTGTACCCATAGTTCAATCAAATAAATGTTTACTTATCACATCCTTCAATCAAAGTTAGATTTTTTTAATTGATGCTTTTGTGCTCAATTCAGCAGCACCTGTACTAAACTTGATGCTTTTATTATGATAAAATTAATACATGCTCATTGAAAGAAAGAATTCAAAAATATATAAAGACAACGTTTCCTTTCTTCTCCCACTCAGCTCCCCCCACCCTCCTACTTGTAAGTCTAAGTACTACTGATAGCTCAGTTCACTTGCCTCCAGGCCTTTTTCACTGCTCACTCAAAGTACATGTATATGTTCTCATATGGCTCTTTTTTTAAAATAATATTGGAATTTGTGCTCTATACTGTTCAACAACTTAACATTTCCCTTTCTATTCAATCAGTTCATATTGATCTGCCCCGTTTTCTTTTAAGATTACATAGTATTTTATTTTATTTTTCATTATTATTTTATACATTTTAATTTTTTAAATCTTTTTCATTTATTTATTTATTTACATTTAATGCCCCCTCCCCAAGTCCCCCAGCCCTCCTCACTAGCCATTTATTTATTTATTTACTATTGTTAAATTTAATGGGGTGACATTGGTTGGTAACAATTAGATAGTTTCCAGATGTACAAGTTCACATCACATCACCTATGTATCACATTATGTACCCACCACCCAGAATCAGCTCCCCCACCACTACCATGTATCTGGTGCCCACTCCCACCTCCCCCCACAACTTTCCCTCCCCTCTCCTCCCCCCTCTCCTCCCCCCTCTCCAGGTAACCACCAAACTATTGAGTGTGTCCATAATGCTGGTATCCACTCCCACCTCCCCTCCTACTCTCCTTCCTCCCTCCTCTCCTTCCCTCAGGCAATTACCAAGCTATTGAGTGTGTCCATAGGTCTCTGTGTCTTTGTAACTTTCAGTTTTATATTCCACCTATAATTGAGGTCATATGTTTCCTAATTCTTTCAGTCTGACTTATTTCGCTTAATAAGATGGTCTCTAGGTCCATTACATAGTATTTTATAATATTGATATACCACATTTTTTTTAACCACTTCTCTATTGAAATGTTTAGGTTGTCTATGATTTTTTTATCCTTACAAACAATGCTTCAGTATATATCATTAGTTTGTTTTAATTTGCTTTTTAACTTTAACAGGACTATGGAAACTGAAGTCACTACAGAGTTTGGATCTGTCATTCAATAAGATATCGCAAATTGGTGTATCTGATTTTCATAACTGCCTGCAACTGGAGAACCTCTATTTAAAGAGCAGCAAGATATTCAGAATTCACCCAGAAGCCTTCCAGGACCTCAAAAAATTACAGGTTCTAAAATAGTTTTTCTAATATTTAAAATATGCAGACATATGGGCAATTACATTAGAAGAATATGTCATCTCCATGGAAGAGTTTCTTCACATCCACTATTATTTAAGAAATATACTAAATATATTTCTTCACTATTAATCAAAAAATGTTAGTCTATTCTAAACTTTCCCAAAATTCATTAAGTCTTTCTTGCCTTAAAAATCAGAGGCCTCAGTGATGGATATGAATTTTACTTGAACATAATACTCAGCAGCAAGAATCGGCACATTACTTTTCTAAATCAAATTAACCCCAACTCCAGGTTTCTACTTGCCAATTGGCAAGAAATGAAATCTTAGTTACTAGCGAGGTCCCTCCCTGAACTGCAAGGTCAGTCAAGGAGCCGGGGGATCTTAGGCAATCTGGAACACTAGGGGAGGTTTCTCTGAATCACCCTGGCCGATGCTGAGGTGTTACCAACCCAGGACTCTATGGCCTCTGAAGACCACTGATCCTGATGCTTCTATACCAGAATTGGGCATGGAATAACAAAAATGATCATAATAAAAGCACATATACTTTTATAGCACTTCCCACAGGCCACATACTGTTCTAAACATCAGCTCCATATTAAGGGGAATCTATGTCCTATTTTGGAGCACCTAGCAGTTAATCTCACTGAAGGTGTGAGGTGAAGTGAAGGTTAGGAACCCCCAAAGCTCTGCTCTACTTTTGGCAACTTCAGCCCCTTCTCCTCCAAGCACTTTCCTCCCCCCTCCTCTTTGGAGGGTATGTCAGATCTCCCCTCAGTGCTCCTTTAGAAGTACCAAGGTGGCCTCCAATGTGCTATCTACAGATGTCTTAGGAAGAGCTTTAGTCCCTAGTCCTGTGCTCTCCATCACACACCATATTCTTTATAGGCCAGTATCACTCCTAGAAACACAGTGTGGGGACACAGACACAATTTTAGATGTTCTAGTAACTAGATTTTAAAGATTTATTTTTATTGTTTTTGACAGAGAGAGTGAGAGAGAGAGAGAAAGACATAGAGGGGAAACAGAAAGAAGGAGGAGGGCCCAGAGCAGTCTCCATAGTTGTACATCATCAGTTTGGCACAGGTGGGCTCGGGGCCACACAAGGCAGAAACTGGCCGGGGGCCTCTCTCATGGGAAGCACACCCCAGTTCAGCATATGGGTCTGCACGTACTAGGAACCAGCCTGGCTGAACAAAGTCCCTGAGGTCGAGCAATGGGAATTAAAGACAGACCAAATGGCCGGCCGACTGTCCTCAGTCGGAGTAGCCCTGAATAGCTTTATTGCTTGCCTTATATAGCAAAAGTTTACATCATTACAAGGAACAGGGAGGGAAAAACTAAGATATTTTAAAGTACAAGACAGGTTACTCTTTACCTAAGAATATAACGTAAGCAGACAATTATCAGGACAAGCAGACCCCTTCCCATACACTTTTGTCTACCCCCACATTCTGGGTCATTAGTCAATTGGCACCAGCTGTCTGGCCTTCATGCGAAGCTGCATGTATATCTTTTGCCTTCAGCTATTACAGGGGAGGGGTGAAGGGGAGGCTGAGGCCCTGCCATCAAGGCCCCAGGCGGGTCCCTCTTGTTAGGCCCAGGGAACCGAGGCTTTGCCGTCGAGGCCCCCCGAAACCTTTCCGTTCAGGCTCCACACCGGCTCCCAACATCTGCACGTGCCGGGGCCAGGACTCAATCCTCAAACCCTGAGCTGCAAGACAAGCACTCAACCCACTGAGCCATCCCAGCATCTCCCAAGATTTTAACAGTAAAAATAAGCAGGTGAATTTTATTTTAGCAATTAATTTTTAACACAAGTTACCGAATATTACAATAATATTATATTATCGTTTACACATTAATCAATGTAGAAGTTATTAATGAACTATTTCACATTCTCTTTTTCATACTAAGTTTTTAAAACCTGGTGTGTGTTTTACACATACTGCACATCCCAGTTTGGATAAGCCTCGTTTTAATGCTTGGTAGCCACATGTGGCTATAGCTGTCACATTAGACAGCATCAACATAGACAACTGATGTTTTCTCAGTTTTATGTCAAGTAATATTCAAGCATAGCTGTAAGATAAATCTCCAACTCTCTCCTTTTGCTCAGAATGACTCCCCAAGTCCCTCCTTTATTGAAGGGAGACTAGTGAAGCAGTGTGTGTGGGTTGGGGGTCGGGGGTAGACGCTGGAGCCAACTTTATGGGTTTAAACCTAAACCACTTGCCAGCCACATGATTTGGGGCAAGTTACCAAATCTCTCTGTGCCTTTGTTTTCTCATCTGTAAAATGGAGATGGCTTGATTCCTTTATCATAGAGTTTTGTGACAATTAAATGTTTTAATACACATAAAGTGCTTCCAACAGTACTTGGAATACAGTAAGCTCTTTATAAATATAGACTACATATAGAAATTCTAAAGTGACAACAGCACCCTACTCCTTTAACATACAAATCTGATGGTGCCACTTACTTAAAACCCTTCCAACCTTTCACAAGAAGGGCCTGGCTGCTGCCTGCCTCTCTAGCCTCATTTCAACTGTCTCCTCGCTCACAGTGCTCCTGCCCCTGTTATCACCCTCAGGGCCTCTCCACCTGCTGGTCTTCTGCCTGGAGGTGCTAACTCATTCATCCTTCCAGTCTTACTTGCTCAAGGAAGCCTTCCCTGGGCCTCCAGATTGAATCAGATGCCCTTTTATATGCACTTATAATAGGATATGCTTTTTTCACATTGCATTTATCATAACTGAAATTATTCAGTTTTAGGTATTGTTAGTTGTTAATGCCTATAGTCCCATAACCCTTCTACTAGATGTTAAGATCTTTGAGGACATACATCATGTCTATTTTGTTTCCTAGTGCTTAGCATTTGTCTAATACATAACACATATTGTAAAGCACTTGTTGAAACAAAGGAATGAATGGATGATGACCATGGATAGATGCATTAGTTATCTATTGCTGCATAACAAACTACTACAACCTTAGCAGTCTAAAACCACACACATATATTATTTCATAATTTCTGTGGGTCATGAATCCAGGCAAAGCTTATCTGGGTCCTTCACTAAGAGCCTCTCAAGAAGCTGCAGTCAAGGTGTAGGCCAGGGCTGCAGTCTCGCCTGAATGCCCAGCTGGAGAAGTAGCCACTCACAAGCTCACTGGAGCGGTGACTGGATCCGGTTTCTTGTGGGCTGTGGGACTGTGGCTCAGTTTCTTACAGGCTGTCAGGCTCAGCCTGCCCCAGTTCTGTGCCATGTGGGCCTCCCCATAGGACAGCCCACAGCTGGCAGCTTGCTTCAGAGCCCAGAGGAGAGAGCCTGCTGGTAAGAAAATGAAGTCTTAAGTCATGTAATCATGGAAGTGACAGCCATTGTTTTTGCCATATTCTATGGGCAGAGCCTGTGACTCTGCCTACACTCAGTGGAAGGAGATTACTCAAGGGTGTGAATACCGGAAGGCAGGGTCCTTAGAATCCATTTTAGAATCCTGTCTGCCGTAGTGGTTATCAAAGCAGATGAGAAAGCCCACTTAACTTGGCATTGCTCCCTGGTTCACCACAAATAGGTTGTCAGGTGGCCTGGGAACGTCATTTAGTGTATTGTCTACTGATTATAAGTATATTTGTATATGCAATTGCCCTATGTCTGCTTTATTTCTTATGCATTTTTATTGTGCTTTATATTTATAAGTCTTCTGCAGCAAAGATGTAATGGATGCTGCAGGCAAACAGAAAACAACCGCAAGAATGTTTTAAATCATTTGTAATTCTTTATTCACCCAAACTGCCCAGAATTATGCAATTTTTCCTTCTCTACTATTCCTTCTACTTGTTTGGCAATAACTTAAAAACTGGTTTTAGAACATGGTGAACATGTTTGGTACCAGAAAGTCACATATTAAAATAGATTTTTTTTCCAGGAGATGTATTTAATGCTTACAATATGTCTTTCTAGTCAGAATCTTCTCAGAAGCCAGGTAGATTTTTTAAAGCAGGAATTCATCATCATGTTTAGATAGAATAAGTTAAATTTCATTGGCATTTAAAATTTTCACTGCTGTGTACCCTTTTCTTAATCATATTCTGTTCATCTTAGATTTAGTGATATATGTAGCAATATTATATGATTTTCCCAATCTTTCTATAATGTACAATCCTTTCAAATGATAGTGCATGGCTATTTCTTTAGCCAAACTGAACTATTCTGTTTTAATCTTTTCTCAGAAATTATTTCTCTTGAATCATCTTATTAGTTTTTTGTTCTCCAGTTTTGCTTTCAGTTACATGATTTGTATTACAATAGCTGCTAGAACAACAACAACAAAAAATGCATACATACACTAAAAAGAAAATAACTACCTAGAAAACATTAGAATATTTTACTCTGTTGTTGGGGAGGGGTACATAAGAAAACTACTGACCCTAGGCTAGGCAGGGCCAAATCAAAGATTTTTTTCTTCCCAACCCCAGTCTTCTACTTACTATTTTGGGGAACCTTCATTGGGAATCAAGACTGCTTGGTTACTCAACACTGGAAAGATCAACCCTCACTACCTAATTTCAGGGAGAATTCTGAGTCTCCATGTAGTGATTTTGGTTATGGTACTGTTGATTGTCTGTTTAAATTAGCTTATCGTAGGAATTTATATACCCAAGATATCAATACTGCCTTTTTCCTGATGTTTATAAAACAGTTGAACTGGATAATATTCAGCCTGTCTGGTTTTCATCCACAGCCATTTTTTAATTTTTTAACAAGGTTTGCATTATTTCCAGTATTATTTTCTCTTCTTCTAATAACCATCTGCCTCGCCCCAAACCCCAGGACCTCACTCTGGTGCCTCATGCTCCAGGCCTCTTCCACCCGGCCATTCATTGCAGTGCAGTGGCAGTTCAGGCCTCGAGAGGGTGTGTCCTGGAGTAAGGCACACAGCTGTCAAGCCAGATCAGATCCTAGTGCTGCCGTTTCATTCATTCATTCCTTTCTCCATTATTTACTGAGCACCTACTATGTACCAGACCCTATGACCAGGTGCTATGTGTCATATACTGGGTGACCTAGTGCAGTTTCCTCCTCTGTGAAAAAGGGGAAAAGGAGGACTTTGTTGGGGGGGGATTAGTGATAATCTCTGTAAAGTATCCAGCAGAATGCCTGGTACACATGATAGCTAGAGCTACGCCTAACTATGCTTTCCGTGCTATGCCAAGCCACTGCCAGATCCAACTTCAATAGATCCTTCTCTGTGTTTCTAGTGCCACTGAATCATTGTCGGCTCCTGGTTTCCCCTTCATTTCTGATTAGACTAGAAAGATTAGTTATCTTGTGTGCACTGAGTAGCCATGGATACAGAGGAATATACTATGACCCTTGAGATAATACTTGATGCAAATGATCTCTCCTTGTTACTTCTGGTCAACCATAATTCTTCTGTGTTCTATGTCCTCGCCATCCTGTATCTTCTGCCACTTTCAAGATTACCATGCTTCTAAACATTATAGACCTGGTATTTAATTCTAGACCTTGATAACAAGGAGGAGTCTCAGGATTACCCAACAGTACAAATCACAACTCATAGGAAAGGAGAAAGGGAAAATGATTGGGCATCCAATATAGGCACAATACTTAAAGCTTTCACATTCACTTAATCCTAACAACAACCCCGTGAGATATGCTCATATCGAGTAGAGAAGTTGCTGAGGCTCATAGAGTTGTTAGCGACAGAGCAGAGATTTAAACTCAGTATTCTCTGACCTTAAATCAGTTCTAAATTCTTATTGCCTCCATAGAGATACAAGGAATGGTCAAGAAATTCATGGAATGAAGGGATGAAGAGTAAAAACAAATTATTTTCTCTTTTCAATATATTCACCTGTAACTCTAATACACTTTTCAGATCATTCAATAAGTTTATTTATACCTCCCTCCCCCACCTCAACAAAATTAAAAAAAAAAAGTTTTGCTGGGATACCAAGATAGTTCAGTGGTTGAGTGCTTGCCTCACAATCCTGAGGTCTGGGGTTCTATTCCCAGCCCTGCTCGTGCAAAACTCACATGCTGAACTGCAACTGGTAACTACTGGAATGGCTTGGCAGGGAAAGTTCTTCCCTTCTATGTGGGAGACCTCTGGTTTGGTTCTAGCCCACTGTGGCCCCATATCCACCTGTGTGGAATGAAACCATGTCACCACTAATGATGTACAACTATGAGGACAGCTCTGGGCCCTCCCCGCTTCTCTCTCTCTCTCTCTCTCTCTCTCTCTCTCCCCCCTCTCCTTACCCCTCACCTTCTCTCAAAACAATAAAATAAATCTTTAAAAAAATGTTTTGTTTTTGCCTTCAAAATTGCAGCTTTAACCACTTTGTCATCTGTAAATTTCTTTCCTCAAGGCTGTTTTTTCATATTTGGAACAAATAATAATCAGACAGAGCCAGGTCTGGACCTGCAGGAAGAGTGGTTTCCTGTTTGGGAGCCACAGTTGTGAAGAGCAGCCAATGCAACATTGCTCTTGTGCACAGGCGCACTGTTGTGATAAAGCAGCAGCCCTTTGGTCCATTTTTCTCTGCTTTTCTCCTTCACAGATTCTTTTAACTGTTTCAGCACACTGGAATAGTACTCTCCAGTTATTGTGACACCCTTATCCTTATAATTGATCAGATGGATATCCACCTTATTCCAAAAAACAGTAGCCATGATTTTTCCAGCCAATTGCAACACCTTGAACTTCTTAGGCGGTGGCGTGCCCTTTTCATGCCGCTGCGTGGACTCCTGCTTTGACTCAGGGTCACAATGATGAACCCAAGTTTCTCTCTAGTGACAATTGGTTTAAACCTTATCTTTGTTGTCTGTGCAGAAGTTTACAATCTCCTGTGAACATCTGACACACGTTGTTTTTGAAACAGCATGAACATTCTCAGTACCCATCTTGTACCAACTTTTGACATCCTTATGATGCTGATGGACAATATTCAAAATGGTTGTAGATGATACTCTAACCATTCCTACAAGCTGCTTTGTATTCAATCTGGCATCTTCCACTATAGTTTTCAACTTTTTTGACAATATCTGCAGAAGTGGCCTCAACAGGGCATCTGGACAGAGGTCATCTTCAACTTGACTCTCGGCCTTACTTGAAAAGGCTATGTCACTTGTAAACCATGGACTTCCCAGGGTAACAATCTCCATAAACCACTAACATCTCTTCCAAAATGGTTTAAAGGGTTTTCCCTTGTTTCATAAAAACTTAATGACAGTGTAAAATTCAATTTCACCCATACTTGGGGTTTTCTTCATGTTTGACATGCTTCTTCAGTGTTATCTCAAAGAACACAGATGCAAGTAGGCTGAAATTGGGCACATGTACTAATAATAAGTTACACAATCAAACTGTGTGCACTAGTACTTTCACCTCTCCAATAACCTACCCATTCTGCAAATGTCTTTACCACCGCTGGTATAAACAATGTCTGTAACTTGTTTATTGGCTCTAAACGTCTTTATTCACAGACTGTCCTAAATTTGTTTCTTATTGAGCAGGTTATAGACCTCAGCAACAATGCTCTGACCAGCATCCTGCCGATAATGATCATTGCTCTAGAACTTCCCCATCTGGATGCTGACTTGGCACATAACCAATGGCAGTGTGATGAGAGCACAGCAGTCTTCCAAAATTTCATTTCCGGATCCTGGAGAAAAAAGTGGAATGTAATTTGCAAGAAGTCTATACGTAAGTTAGTACCGTAGTACCCTCCTCTCTAAAAGGGTTCCAGCTGAACTGGAAAAAAAAGCACATAAAACCAGTATCATCTGAAATAATGAGAGCAAGTATACTGATGTATGAAGTAGTCAGCCTTGAGCTGTATCACCGAACAACCATTGGTACCTGATGTGTTCCGTTCATGTATGATTTTTTTCACATGGTCAAAGAAATCGAGTTCAACTAGCTCAGAAACCACCTGACTTGGTCAAAAACAGTGATTTCACGAGAAGAGAATTTTGCCTTGAAACCCCCAAAAGATATATTTTTATCTTAATTCTTGACACATAATTCATCAAAGAACTTCTAAAACTTCAAACAGGATTATTTAAAATGTTTGCTAACACTTTAAAAATATAATCCTATATATACACAAAACACATTATTTTAAAAGTATGTTTTTTATTTATTTATTTATTTGTTCTCTGCCACTCTCCCAAAGTACTAGAGTATGTTACTGGAGTTGAACACTCTGGAAATCTCAAACTGCTAACTGGGGTTTGCAGGTGTGGTGGGGGAGGGAATCAGGTTTTCTTTAAAAAAATTTTCTCATAAAATTTTTTTTAAGATTATTATTTTTATTTATTTATTTATTTTGACAGAGAGAGATAGAGACAGACAGAAAGGGGAGGGCCCTAAGCAGTCTCCACAGTTTTATGTCATCAGTTTTCAACATGGTTTTGTTCCACACAGGTGGGCGGGAGCCTCCTGCAAGGGAAGCCCAACCCAGTTCAGCATGTGGGTCCGCAATTTGATCCTCAGTCCCCTGGCTGCAAGGAGAACACTTAACCCACCAAGCCGTCCCAGCTTCCCCTAGTTTTTCTTAAGAAAGTCCTGGACTTCGTTCTATTCAGGACTGACATTAAAGTAGAAACATGGCCATGCTTACCCGGTTTGGACGAAATCCTGGAGATTAGAGAGAATTCTTTTTTTTTTTTTTTTTTTTTTATTTTTTTTTTA